>JAQFVV010009045.1:0-18235 GCA_028023455.1 Epiperipatus broadwayi | reverse complement strand
AAATGAAAAGGCGAGACTCCGAGAGTCCCAATCACTCATCGCTTGAGATTGATGAAAGCCGCACAAAACTTTTTGTGAAGAAAGAAGTCCTACCACAGCAATGGCTATTTAATTTTCTATGTGGTGAGACTGCGGAATGCTTTATTCTAGGAAGGCCGCTCGAGATAGAGTGCGACTACTCCCGTGGGGGGGTTTAGTAAAATGCAACACGAAGGTTCGACCTTCATACGAGCCATTGCCGGAAGGACACAAGAGCCTAAGAGTTGGTTGAGGGGGGCTATTGTTTTAACATCATCGTTTTAATCCTACATACAACTTCAGAGGACCCCACAATTGGCTTATATAGATTGAATAGAGGGGGGGGGAAGAAATGGCGTAATAAAATACAGAGGGGAGCTAGCACGCCGGCTATACCTCGACTCACACTTGAGCCGGTTTATGAGTCGCATCATACAAAGCTGATATCCTTTTCGTAATTTTAGGAATATATATTCATTTCAATCATCCTTCAGCGAACACCTACTAAAAAATATTCCAATTTTTTATAATAAATTTATAATTTTAGAATTAATTATATTATTGAATAGGGGGGAAATATTGGTATCCGTTTCCTAACATTGTCGATGTTTATATGTGATGCGGGTTTCTTACAATCACATTTTATGATTTGCCATTAATGCAAGATTCAGACATCTCTTTTTTTTTAATTTACAAAATTTTTTGTATTCCTTCAATCAAATCTCCATTTACTCACATTTACCTTGTAAATAATTTTGTATTTTGTTTAATATTTCTACAAATACTTTTCATTTTCTTTCCTCATCGGGTTATATTTTTGTATTTTATATCTGATTAACGGCCCCGGGCAATCTTCGCCCCTTCACGTATTTACATTTTCAAATAACTTTTTGTTTCTGCCCTTGTATTTGACCTTATTTTTGTAATTTCATTTATCGTAAATTTTCACTAATTGTTAGTTTTTTGTATTTTTCGGTTAATATTTATTACAAATATTCAAATTATTTTAAGTAAATTCATCGGGCTATACAGTTACGCTTTTAAAATTGGGAATGTGAGCACCATTAATGGCAACATTTTCGATAATGCCCTTTTGTTTCTATATTTTGTATTGACCTTATTTTTGGTATTTTTATGCAGGTAAATTTTCACTAATTTGTTGGGTTTTTTTTTTCGTGTTTTTTGGTTTAATATTTCTACAAATATCAAATTATTTTTTAAGTAAATTCATCGGCTATATTTTGTATTTTATATCTTGACACCCCCCTTTTAAATTAGCTCGTCATTAATGGCTCA
The DNA here is from genome assembly GCA_028023455.1 of Epiperipatus broadwayi. Taxonomy (NCBI): domain Eukaryota; kingdom Metazoa; phylum Onychophora; class Udeonychophora; order Euonychophora; family Peripatidae; genus Epiperipatus; species Epiperipatus broadwayi. Next base: position 16,921 of record JAQFVV010009045.1, on the reverse strand, counting down.
TTTTCAATAACTTTTTGTTTCTATATTTTGTATTGACCTTATTTTGTATTTCATACAGGTGAATTTTCACTAAATTGTTGGGTTTTTTTGTATTTTTTGGATTAATGGATTTCTACAAATATCAAATTATTTTTCGGTGAATTCATCTGGCTATAACAGTTTCGCTTTAAAAATTAGGGAATGTGAGCGTCATTAATGGCACATTTCAATAATTTTTGTTTCTATATTTTGTATTGGCCTTATTTCTGTATTTCATGCAGGTAAATTTTCTCACTAATCTGTTGGGTTTTTTATTGTGTTTTTTGGTTAATATTTCTACAAATATCAAATTATTTTTAGTGAAATTCATCGGCCATATTTTGTACTTTATATCTTGACACCCCCCCCTTTTAAAATTAGCCTCGCCATTAATGGCACATTTTCAATAACTTTTTGTTTCTATATTTTGTATTGACCTTATTTTTGTATTTCATGCAGGTAAATTTTCACTAATTGTTGGTTTTTTGTATTTTTTGGTTAATATTTCTACAAATATCCTAAATTATTTTTCAGTAAATTCATCGGCTATATAGTTTAAGCGCTTTAAAAATTGAGGAATGTGAGCTACCATTAATGGCACATTTTTCAATAATTTTTTGTTTCTATATTTTGTATTGGCCTTATTTTGTATTCCTTGCAGGTAAATTTTCATTAATTTGTTGGGTTTTTTTATTGTGTTTTTGGTTAATATTTCTACAAATATCAAATTATTTTAAGTAAATTCATCGAAGCTACTATTTGCTGTATATAATAATTTTTGACACCCCTATTTAAAATTATTTCTGCCATTAATGGCACATTTTCAATAACTTTTTGTTTCTATATTTTGTATTGACCTTATTTTGTATTTCATGCAGGTAAATTTTCACCTAATTTGTTGGATTTTTTTTGTATTTTTGGTTAATATTTCTACAAATATCAAATTATTTTTCGTAAATTCATCTGCTATACAGTTCGCTTTAAAAATTAGGAATGTGAGCGCCAATAATGGCACATTTTCAATAATTTTTTGTTTCTATATTTTGTATTGACCTTATTTTGGTATTTCCATGCATGTAAATTCTTGGGGTTTTTGTAATTCATTTTTAAGATGCCTTTTTAATAGTTTTCATGCATTGTACATATCAAATAATTTTGTGTTACCATATTTGTATTCACCGTATTAAATTTTCACAATTTTTTTTTTTTGTGATTTTTTTTTCCAGGACCAAGAAGCATGCTGATGTTCAAGTAAGCAGTCAGTGTACATTTGGTAATTGCCAGATAATTTGCCTGATGACGTATTCCCTGATAGGCATACAGTCATAATGTTGCACTTTTAACGTGATCTGTTCACGTGATATGCGGACACATCTTATCTAATAGATGTGTCTGCAGATCACTTGGAGACTTATCTTAAAGTAAACATTAGACAAGGTATGCCTTCAGGGTAATACGTCATCAGGCAAATTATCCATGAGTACCAAAAAATATCTAAGCCATCTCATATACAATTTTTACTTGAGGGGAATCTTCAAATCTTTTCTTCATTAGAAATACTCTTTTCTTATGTGGATTCGAAAATAGTCTTCCAGTCTATTCTAGACTAACCTTCAGCCACTGACAATTCAATTTTTTTACAATTCACATGGCTCATTCATATCTTTTTCTTAGGTACTTACATAGAATGGCATTTGCTTTAAAATTTTACTCTTTACTTTCAGTTGAAATCTCAATTTAGCTTTTATTTTACTTATCTTGACGAAAAACCATTTCGCCAAAGGTCATGTTGGTACAATCATAAACTAGTGAAAAGCACATTTTGTAGTTCATCACAGCAAAAGTTTTTTTTTCCTCCTCTTTACGAAACTATAAATACAACAAAAGAGATAACAAACCAAAAAACACACAGAAAAAGTACATTTAAAAAAAAATTTCCTTTTTATAATTTCTTTACATAAAAATGCTGACTCACTGTGTATTTTATCTTCTTTTTCTATTTTGTATAAAAAAATAACACAAAGAAAAAAAATCTTACATTTTGTTTATCCTACTATCTTTTTATCAGCATCTAATTAAAAAAAAAGTTGATCACCTGATTCAACTATGAACAAAAGACAAATCTTGTCTGTTGAACCAGTACAAGATTTATTTCACATTGATTAGATAAAAAAAAATATTAATCTATTATAAAATATCTACATGGCTTTCCCCTCTTTTTTTTTTTAAAAAAAAAACCACTTTATAATTAATTAAACTCATTCCAACCTTTTTAAAAAATCTTATGTAATTACCTGTAGTAAGTGACCTAATTATAACAGAAAAGACATCACATCTTTCAAAAAAAAAAACGCAATTTAAAAAAAAATTTGTTTCACATAAAAACCAAAATGCACATACACACCTTTCATTCCACAAACACATTTGTACTTACTTTAAACCCTTTTTATATTTTTTTTTGATTAAGGTTATTTATATTACAATATTTCAAATCTTATGAAGGGGTTCAAATCTTAATCACTGCAACAATACTCCCCCCATGCATTGGGAAGTTGTTAAAATGGGAATAAACATTTTCACAACTCAATTACTCATTCAATGACCTTGCATGCATTTCATGGTTTTTACAAAGTATAATGTCTTATATATTTCCCATCATGATTACCAGAGATCCAAAATTAACAAAAAAAATTATGCTGTCATATAACTTAACCTTGCTCAGCAAAATTTTCTTAAATAAAGATTATAACTCAGATACACAGGAACACTAACTAACAAAAAAAAACTTTCATCCCTCACTTCTACTACATTCATTAAGCATTTATCCCTCCCCATCCTCCTTAATTCACACTATTGCTCTTGAACCATTTCAAGAACTTACAGGATTATAAAGAACTGTCAAACTATATGATAAAGTATGCTTTCATAACTCTCCACTTATTGGACATAATTGGTAAAAGAGAGATCTGCTGGTGATGCTTACTCACCTGGGATCAAATAGATAATGATAATTATGATGCCAAAATGAGAAAGAAGAGAAAAAAGCTAAATTAAATTACACAATTCCAAAATTCTCACACTGCCCAAAAAACCCCTACAATATACCAAACATTAATTGCCTTGGACCAAAAAAAAAAAAATCCTATATCCTTATACTTATCATCATATCCTTTAACTGAATTATAAGCACATTAGTGCTACTTTTCTAACTCATTAAACTATTTGTCCTCTCTCTCCTCTACTTTCCCCTTTTTACACCAATAAACAAAAAAAAAACAATACTAAACAACAAAATATAAAATTTAGCTATATATAATGTCACCGGACAAAAGATTCTGGTTACATATGTTCCGACCAATGAGAGCGCCACTAGTCTAGAAAATCAGAACTAGACATTTATTTTAGTGGTGGGCAGAATATACGAACATGAATGTGCCAGACTAAACTCAGGGAGAACAAAAAGCTCGTGAATGTTGTTCAAGACAATTGAAAAAACACTGAGACAAGAATTAGTGCAAAATAAGTTACAAGAACATTTTAAATTTAGTAAACATAATAACCAAATAAACATGAAAACGATCTACATTTTCTTAGCAGTCCTTAACATTGAGCATATGAGAGCATTAATATGCTAAATACCCAGGCAGACAAGTTCAACATCTATAACACAATAAGGGCTTTATATCTTCCTGACAGTAGGTTTACCCAATCAATTCCTTTTCCCTATAGAGATTTAGTAAGATGGATGTGTGTGGAGAACAACGGGACAGCACAGATGAGATTTTCTTAGTTCCGGAAAGAAAATGTCAGAACCAAGAATGTCCTAATTCTGCAAAACGCTCATGGATAAGTATGTTTAAATGAACCAAGGTTCAGTCTCACAAGAGAAAAGTAACATTATGAACTTCATAATCTGAAATTATAGAAAATAAATCTCTACCAAGGAAACAAAAATATATTCTCTAAACTGCCAGACAAAAGATCAGCAGTCTGCAGAAAATGAAAACCAAGTTTGATTAAGTTTAGCTATAAAACGAACAAACAAAAAAATAAATAAAAGGAAACTACTATGGTCTGTCTGGGTATTCATCAAAGGGTTAATCATAGAACTAGAAAATATTAAGCATATAAAATATCATTCGCCATAGCACTCTCAAATAAGTAATATTTTAAGATGGAAAATCTTGCTACTAAGATTCTAATGTAAAAACAAAAAAAACCAATACATTAATATTTAAATTGATAGATTCCACATCAAGTAATATTTTAAGATGAAAAATCTTGCTACTAAGATTCTAATGAAAAACAAAAAAAAAACAATACATTAATATTTAAATTGAGTAGATTACACATCTTAAATATAATTTTTTAAGAGTTAAGCTGAGATTTATTAGAGACTTAATTAGAGATTTAGCCCTGATTTTGATATGGAAAGAAAGTTACTCTTGAGGTAAATATTGACTTCTGCTGTTCACACCAAGTTCAGTTTATAAATATATATGGATGGCTTGTGTGACTACGTCAAACGTCAGTATATTAACATTAAAAGTTTTTAAGATGGATGAACCCGCAAAATATGTATTTTATATATATTGTGCCAGTCGGATTTGTATGTTCATGTAACAAGATCTAGCATCTGGGCAAAGTACCTCTAATCCAATCATACACAAGAGGCACAGGTCAGGAACCTCATGAACTCTGCCCTATTTGCCTATTTCCCAGATCTATAACATTATGAGCAACAATCCTGATAACATTGATGAATTTACTTCTCTCCACTTGCATCGATCACAGGAGACACAAAACCTTTTTAGGCTAACTTATATGATAGAATAACTTAGTAACTAGCTATATTTTATGAGCAATGAGGGCTCTATGACGTAGCATATTAATTATGTATTGAGCGGAGATCATCTAGTCATATTTACATATTAATAACTTAATATCTTATCTTAACTAAAAGGCAATAGTCCTCAGAGTTTGATATATATATGGATTTATTAATAACAAAATTATGTCGGGTTATTTACCTGACATGAGCCTCATAGTTTACATATATTGTTTGATTCATATTTAATGATAACATAAGATTTGTGGCTATGCAACAATATTTATATGTGTAATTTTAATGAAATTAGCGCTATTGGAATACATTACTAGAATAATATCTACACTCCTGAGATTAAAAGAGCATTTACTTAATTTAAACAACAATAATTTTTACAAGCAGATATATAAATTTGGTTTACATTTAATATTATTAATTGGAGTGATAGATAATTAGTGCGCGGGGTGGGTAATGAATAATTATATAAACGCATACTGAATCTATCGCATTAATATGTATATAAACTAATGGAAATATGTCTATTTAAAAAACCACTATTAAGGCTTATGACTCATTTCTAGCTGACTAATAGCACACTGAAAGGCAGTGCATGCAAGGCGGGTGATTGGGTGGGTCCCATTGTTGACCCTGGTGTGTGCTTCACGAATTCTAACAAAAAAGAAGTTGACCGATTTCCTCTGCAAATATAGTAGAGTAGGTATGACGAATGAAAGAGTCCAAGTTCCCTGGAGTGAAGTACAGGCAAGTCATGGATGATGAAATATGGTCAGCTAACTTTTGGGCTGGTTTCCCAGATCTGCTTCCCATTATAAGTATGCACATATGACCAAGTATAACCTGAGATGGTTGCCTACAGCCTGGTTTAGGAGCACATTGAGAATGAGGATGGGACTGGATCCCTATCTGATGATCTCCATGTGAGAAAGAAGCACAAATATATATATATACTTAAATCAACCTTTATGAATGAACAGCCAATAATATAATATATAAATAGAATTCTAAAGATTAAAGATTATCGAAATATTTATTGCCCACAAGAATTATGAAATACTCGGCGTAATGATATGGCTTCATTAAGCAAACATGGATAATAATTATACTTAAATATAAGACTAAGCTTCCAGATCCCCCTCCCCCTTTTCATTATGTTCATGTTGTTCATTACTTTTTACACATTTAATGATCTCAATTTTGGTTAATCAATGCCCTTGTGAAAATATATAAATGATTGCTAAAATAAGTGGGTGGTGGTAATAGCTAAGATGGGGTTTTACATATATATATTATAATTTAGAGAATAAAAGATAGCGTATTATTTAGGAAGGAGAATGTGAAAATCAGGCGACCAAATCTTTTTTTCTACAATAAACATGAAAAATATAATTAGTTTATTTATCTAAAATTAGAGCTTTCTAAGTAGAAGTCGAATAAGACTTGTTTTGGATCAAATTATAAATTATTTACCCAGTAAATGATGGGTGGGGAAACAAAATGAATTATATGCTGGCTTATTTTAGGGAATACTATTGAGCATTTATTTTTAAAATATAAATACATAAATGTAAATGAAAATATTTACTGCTTGGAATAGAAGAAAGGAAAAACATTTTATAGGAGGCTTAATATAGATTAATTATATAGAGGGAGTTATACGAATCACAGATTTTGAAGACATTTAAAATAGGTGATGAAAATATAAATATTTACAGAGAAGGCAGGATTCTAATAATCATAAGTGGTCAAAGTCCTTTTAATATAGATTAATTATATAGAGTTACACGAATACAGATTTTAAAGACATTTAAAATAGGTGATTAAAATATAAATATTACAGAGAAGGCAGGATTTAATAATTATAAGTGGGTCAAAGTGCCTTTTACCTTGCTTGTTTGGGAAGAACGATTTCATTAGGAGTTAGTCCATTGGTATTGAAATTTCACTAGATCTAGGGTCAGCCTTACTAATTTGAGAGATAGCATTTCACTTTCACTGGAAAAACTACATAAAGTGTCAGTAGTACAGGATGCAGAGCTTCATTCATGGGAACAAGCATATATAGAGCATAGGATAAGGTGAAATTTCTATTCATGACACATTGAGTGAGAAATTAAAATTAGCATGGAAGATGTATAGCAACTTAGTTATTTAATAATCACCTCCTCTGTGGATTCAAATCCAGCAGTGTATATACTTTTATTTAGAGAAGCTGTAAATTAGCAACTGCTACTGGACCACAGGCAGTTTGAGCACTTGGGGTTTCATTTGGAATAGTTCTGACTGGATACCTCTTATCTAAAGTAAAATGCATGGAAACAATCACAAGCTTGCAGGATCAGTTTCTCTAAGAGCGATTATTATAAAATATATCTTATGATTTTAAAACAAGCTAGCATGGACAATTTCCACTAATGGATCTATTACCTTTATTATTACCAATTGTAATCTTTTACTTTAATCTAAGGGTCTTCGATTAATTACTCTTCGAGAGACTCTATTAACAAGATAGAATCATTTCATGGCTACAAAAATTATATCATGAAAAATAATATGTTTATATATATATGATACCCTATATATAATATAACTTAATTAATTTATTGTGAATGTCTATATATATATATATATATATATATATATATATATATATATATATTATACCCTATATATAATATAGTACTTAATTAATGTGATTCACAATCTCCTACAATCGAAATATATAGATATTTATTATTTAATTCCCATAGACATGAGAATACATTGAAATAAATTATTTTTAAAAATTCAAAATACACATTTACATTATTTACGTTATAATGTTAACTAAAAGAAATATTATATATATTATTAGCTAATACTATTATACATGTGTAAGTACAGTTTAAGGAATATTAGTTAGGGTGGTAGGAGATTGGATATGGGCTGTGAAGGAGGATCTTACCACTGGTTCAGAGAATGGAGGCACTATCAGGATCCATTCTGGACTTGGACATTACTTAGGTCATGATTGGAAGTCACAAATTTGGAGCTCTGGAGGTTCATCTTTGAAAGGCTCAGCCCATCGTGTTGTCAGAATTGTTCATCAGGTGTATATTATAGTACTATGTTCGAATGATTGCTACTATCATATTAAATCGTAAAATTATTGTCAGTCAATGGAAATTCAACTTTGTGATTCTCATGGAACAAATATCAAATAACAATTAGAATCAACATAACAATCGCAGCAGTTCAATAACAGCTAAAGTCTGGATGAATCCTCAATAACAAGAAGCTGAATAAGGTGAGCAATCAGAATCAGAAAGAAAAACAACTGAATGCTGCGAGAATAGTCTCTCTCAATAAACTGACCACCGATAAAAAATGCCCGTGAAGCTCTTTATGTCCATTGTTTGTCTTCCCACAATCTATTTTTTTTTTGCAACTTCTCAACCAGGAGTGAAATCTCTATCTCCCGCTCAATCTTAACTAAAAACAATAGCCTGTACAGGGCTTTATCTTTTAAAATTATATTATTATTTTTATATAACACAAAAACATACCAACTAAATCTTAGCTTTAAAAATAAATCAATACATTAATTTTTAAAATAAAATATTTTTTTATTTCATTAACTTTTGTTTGTTTTTAATTAAATTTAAAAAGAAAACAAGTACACGCAAAAAATTATTTTATACTTGAAAATCTACTCAAAAATATAAGATTTCAATATAAATAGTATGTGAGTTATTGCACATATAACTTGGTTTTCTAAAATTTCTAATCCCCTCTTCTGGCAGAAGATTTGCTCTGCATCACCCCTACCTCCTATCTTTTAAGTGGTTGGTCTTGGTTTGTGCATTATGTTTATCTATAGCCCCACGCTCATCTTCCAATACAGCAGCACTCAGATCACTTTTCTTGTATAAGTGAAAGGTATTGATGCGCGGGTTGATTACTCGGACATGAGCTTTGTACAAAACCAAGTTTCCTTACCCGTCGCGGATTTCCCTTTACGTGTACTCTCGTTTCAACTTTGCCTTGAGCCTTTCTTTATCCATTTTCTTTTATCAATTTTGTCCTGATCTGCAGTAATACATTGATAATTTCTGTCCAAAATATAATCTGATGGGCACTAACCCTTGTACTCATTCTGTCGTGAATTTATGTGTTAGTGATGTTTCTCAGTCTGATTCACACTATTGTATATTTTAAGGATATGCTGAAATATTTAACTCTCTGCAAAGACCTCACTACTGGGAAAAAGTGGATTCAGCACCAGGGCACCCAGCTCCAGGGCTGACATCTATTCGTAATCCCCATTTGAATCCCGTGAGAGAAATATGAGAGAGTTAAACTGTTTATTTCAGCTTTATCTCAGCAAAAATAACTGTGGGGTGGTGACTCAGTCAGGAAACATCACTAACTACATAAATTCGACACAGAATGAATATACAGGGTTAGTGCCCACTAGATTATATTTTTTGGATAGAATTGTCCAATGCCGATAAAGGGCCCTTGCCTGTAGATCATAGGGACAAAATTGATAAAGAAATGGATAAAAGAAAGGCTCAAATAAAGTTGAAACATATGACTTAAGCACGTATAAAGGGGGAAAATCCACGACCATGTAGATTCGAGGTAGGGAACTTGGTTTTGTACAAAAACCTCAAGGTCAGCAATCCAACCTGGCAGGCATCAATATAAGAAAATTTTCCCCGGGTATATATGGAACCCTTCATCTGAGCAAAAGAAAAAGTGGGATCTGAATGCCTTTGTATTGGAAGATGAGCGTGGGGTTTATGGATCTTATAATGTACAAAAGCCTTAGGGCCAGCCACCTAAAAGATAGGAGGTAACACTTAAGGGAATTGATCTCTAGGGCAAATGTTCAACCACCAGAAGGGCATTTAAAAGCTTTAAACAAGCTGGGGTTTAAATGATTCTTATAAACCATCATGTAAATTAAAAAAAAGAAAAACCAAAAGGAAGCCATGTGCAATAACTCACATACCTATTTATATTGAAATCTTATATTTTTAATTCTCAGTAGATTTCAGTATAAAATAATTTTTTAATGATGCTTGTTTTCTTTTAAAATAATTAAAAGCAAGCAAAGTTTAATGAGTCTTATAAAAGCATTTTATTTAAAAAACTAAAAAAATTAATGTTGATTTATTTTTAGTTTTGCAGATTTATTTGGTATGTTTTTTGTGTGTTATATAAAAAAAATACACAATAATTTTAGAAGATAAAGCCTGTAAGGTATTGTTTTTCTAATTAAGATTGAGCGGAGACAGAGATTTACCCTGGTTGAAAGTTGCAAAAAAAAAAAAAAAAGATTGTGTGGGAGATAACAATGGACACAAAGAGCTCTGGGTATTTTTGTATTCAGTGGTCAGTTTATTGGGAGAGACTATTCCTGTCATTCAGTTGTTTTTCTTTTCTGATTCTGATTGTTCACCTTATTCAGCTTCTTGTTATTGAGGATTCATCCAGACCTTAGCTGTTATTGAACTGTTGTAATTGTTAAAGTAGATTCTAATTGTTATTTGATATTTGTCTCCATGGAGAATCACAAAAAGTTGAATTTCCATTGACTGACAATAATTTTACGATTTACCATGATAGTAGCAATCATTCAGATGTTAAGTGCCTATAATATACACCATGAATCAATCTCCACAACATGATGGGCTGAGCCTTTTCAAAGATGAACCTCCAGAGCTCCAAATTGTGACTTCAATCATGACCTAAGTGTCAAGTCCAGAATGGATCCTGATAGTGCCTCCATTCTTCTGAACCTGTGGTAAGATCCTCCTTCACAGCCCATATCCAATCTCCTACCACCTAACTGTATTCAAACCCACCTTTACACATGTATATACATAGCTAATAATATATATATATTTCTTTTGGTTAATATTATAACAAATAATGTAAACATGTATGTATTTTAATTTTAAAATAATTTATTTAATAATATTCTCATGTCTATGCGGGTGTAAATAATAAATATCTATATATTTCAGTGTAGGAGATTGTGAATAAATTAATTAAGTTATATTATATATAGGGTATCATATATATATATATATATATATATATATATATATATATATATAAACATTCACAATAAATTAATTAAGTTATATTATATATAGGGTATCATATATATATAAACATATTATTTTTTCATATATAATTTTTGTAGCCAGAAATGATGCAATCTTGTTAATAAGTCTCTCGAAAAACAATTACCCGGAAGACCCCTTAGATTAAAGTAAAAGATTACGAATTGGTAATAATAAAATAAATCCATTAGTGGAAATTGTCCATGCTAGCTTGTTTTAAAATCATAAGATATATTTTAAAATAATCGTTCGAGAAACTGATCACAAACTTGCATTGTTTCAAACATCTTACTAGATAAGAGTATCCAGTCAAACTATTCCAAATGAAACTTAAGTGCTCAAACTGCCTCAGGTCCAGCAGCAGTTGCTAAGTTACAGCTTCAAAATAAAAGTATATATACTGCTGGATTTGAATCCACAGAGGAGGAGACCATTAAATAACTAAGTTGCTATACATCTTCCATGCCAATTTTAATTCTCACTCAATGTGTCGTGAGTAGGAAATTTTACCTTGTCCCTCTATTCTAATATGCTGTTCCCATGAATGAAGCTCTGCATCCTGTACTACTGAACTTTATGTATATTTTTCCAGTGAAAGTGAAATGCTATCTCTCAAATTAATAATGCTACCCTAGATCTAGTGAAACAATACCAATGGACTGACTCCTAATGAAATCGTTCTTCCAAATAAGCAAGGTAAAAGAACTTTGACCACTTATAATTATTAAATCCTGCCTTCTCTGTAATATTTATATTTTAATCACCTATTTTAAATGTCTTCAAAATCTGTATTCGTATAACTCTATATAATTAATCTATATTAAAGAACTTTGACCACTTATAATTATTAAATCCTGCCTTCTCTGTAATATTTATATTTTAATCACCTATTTTAAATGTCTTCAAAATCTGTATTCGTATAACTCTATATAATTAATCTATATTAAGCCTCCTATAAAATGTTTTTCCTTTTCTTTTAATTCCAAGCGTGCAAACAATTTTCATTTACATTTATGTATTTATATTTTAAAATAAATGCCAATAGTATTCTAAAATCGCCAGCATATAATTTGTTTTCATTTCCCCACCCATTATTTACTGAGTAAATAATTTATAATTTGATCAAAACAAGTCTTATTCGACTTGCCCAGGTGCTACGCGATTTTAGATAAATAAACTAATTATATTTTTCATGTTTACTGTAGAAAAACAGATTTGACGTCTGTTTTTCACATTCTCCTTCCTAAATAATACGCTATCTTTTATTCTTAAATTATATTATATATGTAAAACCCATCTTAGCTATTACCACCACCCACTTATTTTGTAATCATTTATATATTTTCACAAGGGCATTGATTAACCAAAATTGAGATTTATTAAATGTGTAAAAAGTAATGAATAATATTAACATAATGAAAGGGGGAGGGGGATCTTAAGAGCTTAGTCTTATATTTAAGTATAATTATTATCCATGTTTGCTTAATGAAGCCATATCATTACGCCGAATATTTCATAATTTGTGGGCAATAAATATGTTTCGATAATCTTTAATCTTTAGAATTATATTTATATATTATATTATTAAGCGTTACATGCATAAAGGCCATTTCGTATATATATATATTTGTGCTTCTTTCTCACATGGAGATCATCGCACAGTCGAGTCCCATCCTCATTCTCAATGCCCTTAAACCAGGCTGTAAAACCACCCTGGGGACATACTTGGTCATATGTGCATACTTTATATGGGAAGTGATCTGGGAAACCAGCCCAAAAAAGTCATTGCTGACCACTCTTCGTCATCCATGATTCGCCTGTACTTCACTCCAGGGAAACTTGGACTCTTTCATTCGTCAAACCAACCCTGCCTATGTTTGCAGAGGAAATCGGTCAACTTTGTTCTTAGAATTCGTGAAGCACACACCAGGATCCATAATGGGACCCACCCAATCAGCCGCCATGCACGCACTGCCTTTCAGTGTCTTATTAGTCACCCAGAAATAGTCATAAGCCGTAATGAGATGGTTTCTTTAAACAGACATATTTCCATTAGTTTTATATACATATTAATGCGATAGATTTAGTATCGTTTATATAATTATTCATTACCCACCCCGCGCATTAATTATCTATCACTCCAATTAATAATAATATTAAATGTAACCAAACATAATATCTGCTTGTAAAAATTATTGTTGTTTAAATTAAGTAAATGCTCTTTTCATCTCTGGGGGTGTAATAGTATTCTAGTAATGTATTCCAATAGTGCTAATTCATTAAATTACACATATATATTATTGGCATAGCCACAAATCTTATGTTATCGTTAAATATGAATCAAACAATATATATAAACTTATGAGGCTCATGTCAGGTAAATAACCCGACATAATTTTGTTATTAATAAATATATATATATATCAAACTCGAACCATTGCTTTCTTTTAGTTAAGATAAGATATTAAGTTATTACTTATGCTAAATATGACTAGATGATCTCCGCTCAATACATAATTAATATGCTACGTCACGAGCCTTCATTGCTCATAAAATATAGCTAGTTACTAAGTTATTCCTATCATATAAGTTTAGCCTAGAGTCTTTTTGTGTCTCCGATGATCGATGCCAGTGGGAGAGAAGTAAATTAATCAATGTTATCAGGATTGTTGCTCATAATGTTATAGATCTGGGAAATAGGCAAATAGGGCAGAGTTCATGAGTGTTCCTGACCTGTGTATCTTGTGTATGATTGGATTCGAGGTACTTTTGCCTAGATGCTAGATCTTGTTACATGAACATACAAATCCGACTGGCACAATATATATAAAATACATATTTTGCGGGTTCATCCATGTTAAAACTTTTAATGTTAATATACTGACGTTTTTTGACTTGGTCACACAAGCCATCCATATATAGCTATAAACTGAACTTGGTGTGAACAGCAGAAATTAATATTACCTCAAGGTAACTTACCTTTCCATATCAAAATCAGGGCTAAATCTCTAATTAAGTCTCTAACAAATCTCAGCTTAATCTTAAAAAAATTATATTTAAGATGTGTAATCTATCAATTTAAATATTAATGTATTGTTTTTTTTTGTTTCAACATTAGAATCTTAGTAGCAAGATTTTTTTCATCTTAAAATATTACTTGATGTGGAATCTATCAATTTAAATATTAATGTATTGGTTTTTTTTGTTTTTACATTAGAATCTTAGTAGCAAGATTTTCCATCTTAAAATATTACTTATTTGAGAGTGTATGGCGAGTGATATTTTATATGCTTAATATTTTCTCAGTTCTATGATTAACCCTTTGATGAATACTCAGACAGACCTTAGTAGTTTCCTTTTATTTATTTTTTTGTTTGTTCGTTTTATAGCTAAACTTAATCAAACTTGGTTTTCATTTTCTGCAGACTGCTGATCTTTTGTCTGGCAGTTTAGAGAATATATTTTGTTTCCTTGGTAGAGATTTATTTTCTATAATTTCAGATTATGTAGTTCATAATGTTACTTTTCTTGTGTGAGACTAACCTTGGTTCATTTAAACATACTTGTCCATGAGCGTTTTGCAGAATTAGGACATTCTTGGTTCTGACATTTTCTTTCCGGACTAAGAAAAGCTCATCTGTGCTGTCCCGTTGTTCTCCACACACATCCATCTTACTAAATCTCTATAGGGAAAAGGAATTGGTTGGGTAAACCACTATCAGGAAGATATAAGCCCTTATTGTGTTATAGATGTTGAACTTGTCTGCCTGGGTATTTAGCATATTAATGCTCTCATATGCTCAATGTTAAGGACTGCTAAGAAAATGTAGATCGTTTTCATGTTTATTTTGTTATTATGTTTAATAAATTTAAAATGTTCTTGTAATTATTTTGGCTGACCTTTGTCTCAGTGTTTTTTCAATTGTCTGAACAACATTCACGAGCTTTTGTTCTCCCTGAGTTTAGTCTGGCACATTCATGTTCGTATATTCTGCCCACCCTTAAAATAAATGTCTAGTTCTGATTTTCAGACTAGTGGCGCCCTCATTGTCAGAATATATGTAACCAGAATCTTTTGTCCGGTACAGTATATATAGCTAAATTTTATATTTTTGTTGTTTAGTATTGTTTTTTTTTTGTTTATTGGTGTAAAAAAGGGGAAAAGTAGAGAAGAGAGAGGACAAATAGTTTAATGAGTTAGAAAAGTAGCAATTATTTGCTTATAATTCAGTTAAAGGATATGATGATAAGTATAAGGATATAGGGATTTTTTTTTTACCGTCAAAGCAATTAATGTTTGGTATATTGTAAGGGTTTTTGGGTAGTGTGAGAATTTTGGAATTGTGTAATTTAATTTAGCTTTTTTTCTTCTTTCTCATTTTGACATCATAATTATCATTATCTATTTGATCCCAGGTGAGTAAGCATCACTAGCAGATCTCTCTTTTACCCATTATGTCCAATAAGTGGAGAGTTAAGAAAGCATACTTTATCATATAGTTTGACAGTTCTTTATAATCCAGTAAGTTCTTGAAATGGTTCAAGAGCAATAGTGTGAATTAAAGAGGACGCATGAGGGGATAAATGCTTAATGAATGAGTAGAAGTGAGGATGAAAGTTTTTTTTTTGTTAGTTAGTGTTCCTGGTGTCAATGAGTTATAATCCTTATTTAAGAAAATTTTTACAGTGAGTAAGGTTAAGTTATATGACAGCATAATTTTTTTTTTGTTAATTTTGGGATCTCTGGGTAATCATGATGGGGGAAATATATAGGACATTATTAACTTTGCAAAAAACCACATGAAATGCATGCAAGGTCATTGAATGAGTAATTGAGTTGTGAAAATGTTTATTCACATTTTAACAACTTCCCAACGCATGGGGGAGTATTGTTTGAAGGGATTAAGACTTGAACCCCTTCATAAGATTTGAAATATTGTAATATAAATAAACTTAACCAAAAAAATATAAAAGGGGTTTAAAGCAAGTACAAATGTGTTTGTGAAATGTGAAAGGTGTGTATAAACATTTTGGTATTTTATGTGAAACAAATTTTTTTTTTTAAATTACGATTTTTTTTTTGAAAAGATGTAATGTTTTTCAGTTGTCATTAGGTCACTTACTACAGGTAATTACATAAGATTTTTTTTTAAAAAAAAAAATGGTATGTGGAATATTAATTAATTATAAAGTGGGCCTTTTTTTTTTAAAAAAAAAGAGGGGAAAGCCATAAGATATTTTATAATAGATTAATATTTTTTTTTATCTAATCAATATGAAATAAATCTTGTACTAGTTCAACAGACAAGATTTGTCTTTTTGTCCATAGTTGAATCAGGTGATCAACTTTTTTTTTTAATTAGATGCTGATAAAAGATAGTAGGATAAACAAAATGTAAGATTTTTTCCTTTGTGTTATTTTTTTATACAAAATAGAAAAAGAAGATAAAATACACAGTGAGTCAGCATTTTTTTATGTAAAGAAATTATAAAAAGGAAATTTTTTAAAAATATACTCTTTCTGGTGTTTTTTGGTTTGTTATCTCTCTTTGTTGTATTTATAGTTTCTGTAAAAAAGAGAGGAAAAAAACTTTTATTGTGATGAACTACAAAGTGTGATTTTCACTAGTTTATGATTGCACCAACATGACCTTGGGCTTAAATGAATTGGTCAAGATAAGTAAAATAAAAAGCTAAATTGAGATTTCAACTGAAAGTAAAGGTAAAATTTTTAAAGCAACAGCCATTCTATGTAAGTACCTAAGAAAAAGATATGAATGATACATGTGAATTGTAAAAATTAAATTGTTAGCATCTGAAGGTTAGTCTAGAATAGACTGAAGACTATTTTCGAATCCATAAAAGAAAAGACTACTCAATCTCAAGATTTGAAGATTCTATCAAATAAAAATTATGTATATGAGTAAGCTTTAGATATTTT
>JAQFVV010009044.1:0-18245 GCA_028023455.1 Epiperipatus broadwayi | reverse complement strand
ATATTGAACTAGAAAATTCTTCTGTATGTGATATATATGAAAATTTATATCAAAACTAAATAATTATAATCATAATATTTGTATTTTTGCAGATTTTAAAGTCCTGAATTATACTTAAAGAATGGTAGCAAGATATGTAGATTATTAAACTTAATACAAATTTTCAAATTAAAACAAAGCAATACGAATAAAAATCATCTAATTAAGGTTCTGAATTTAATTCTACATAATGATGCACATAAAATAGTATGCAAATTATCATCAGCAATAATATTACCTATATTTAAATATCATCCATCACTGGAAATATTACTAGATTTAACATACAAAAGAAATGAAAAATGCAGATTGCAAAAAGATTTTTGAAAACGTCACTACTATAAAATATATCATGCTTTTAAAACTATGACTAGAATTTCTTAAACAATATTAGTGATATAGATATTGATACTAAAAATTTTCTGTTAGCCATTTATAACATTATCAATCAAAATATACTAAACACTATACAAATAAAATTTTTTCCTATCTTTTACTACAGAACTTGGATTTATTACAAGAAAAAAAGAAAATCATTACAGAAACATTATTAAAACAAGAAGCATAATTTATTATAACAATGTAATCTAAGAAGAATTGTAAAAAGGCAAAAATACAAGATTATAAAATCATATTAAAAAGTTGAAAATAGATTTTAAATATCAGTGTAATGCATTTTGGGATTTATACACATATCAATGTAAATCAAAAAAATCTAGCATTGACAACTAATTATAATGGTATAACTTTAAATGAATTTTGTTATATTTTGAAAAATATTGTAATAACTAGATAAAAACAAATAAAACAATTAATGTGCACAACAGAACTGCTTCTGATAAATCATCAAAAAAAATTTTTTTTTCAATAAAAAATATAAATCAGTAAGATATTGAAAGAGAAATAAAAAAAACCTAGAAATTATGTAAAATTCCAACATTTATTATAAAAGAATGCTAGAAATTAATAGCTTTTTCAATCTAAAAATTTATTGCAGGAATCATTAGACAAAGAGATTTTTTCTACAAATTTGAAAAATACCTAGAATTGCTCTTATTTATTAAAAAGGTGCAAAAGATAATTTGGCAAATTATAAAACAATATCAATTTTATCAACTCTTTCTAAAATTTTTGAAAATTGTTTTTATTCAAAAATAAAAAAAACAATATTAATAAAATTATACCAAAATCTCAATGTGGTATTGAACCAAAAATATCAGTCACTACTAATCTTATAACAAATCAAGATCATATTGTACATGCCTTTAAATGCTGGGAAAAAAAACCTGATATCATATATCTGAGCTTGACATATACTTTGATTTAGTCTGTCATAAATTATTAATAGTCAAATTGATTAAATTGAATGTAAGTATAAAAGCAATTATCTGGATAGCTTTGTCCTAAAAAGATTGTAAGATTTATATCTAACTCAATAATGCATCTAGTGAATTAAGAAATATCAATCAAGGTATACCTCCAGGAGGGTTTTTGACTCCATTGTAATTTAATATTCTTACAGCAGATATAAACAAAAATATAAAATATTCAGAAATTTTATCATATGCTGATGATAACAAGATATTTAAGGTAATAAGTGATTTAAGTGATATGATTAAACAATAAGGTGATCTAAATAGTTTTGAAAAATGGTGCATTAATAACAGCTTAAAAATGAATGTTGAGAAATGTGTTGTTTTATATTTTAATAAACAAAAACATCTATTATTTTCTTTTTTATTGTAGTTAATTAATAAAGATCCAGTTGCAGTTATTATTTACTTTTCAAGCTTTGAATTAGTTTTTTGTATATCATAGCCACCTTATTGTAAACTTGAATAATTATTTGTATATTGATTTTTAAATATTGACCTTATTCGATTGAGAATCAGAGTTATCTTATTAAAGAAGATCAATAGATGAAACCGATTTAACATTCAATAATTATTCAAGTTTATGATAGATGACGCTAAACAAAAATAAATAGTATATTACTGATATTAACACATGTTAATAGACAGCAAATATAGCCATGTAATGATGTATTTTGTTGTTTGAATACCTGTATTTTAATTGACTAAAATTTTATTTTTTATATAATATAATATTTTTATGACTTTTCCTATTATTTGTATCATTAATTCTTCAAACTGTCACGTTTTTGATAACTATACTAAAAACTTTATTACTATTATAATTCACTAGCAGATAGAAATGCAATGTTAAAAGTAAAGTAATTATAAAACTGTCAATTTCAATCAAAACTGAATAATATGAGTTAAATAAGATCAAAGAAGACTACAATAATTGTAAAATGAATCTTTTCTTTTTGATTATAAAGCTTATATGATTATGATAATAAAAATATTAAACATTGGAGATATTACTTGACTTCAACAAAGAACGCATTTGAAATTTTATGATTTATAATTTATCTGTAAATTTGTAATTAGATATTTAAATCAAATTTTTAATTTTTATGTTTTTATATAAAAATTGTTTTAAAACCCTATTACACATTTTTAAATAATATATATATATATAATAGAAGAAAAGCCATCTTTTAAATGTTAACACTGATTAATGCCTACTATAATTATTAATTTACTATAAACACATGTTTAATTATAAAACATTTAAAAATTAAAAATAGAAAGTAAGAAATGCAAGCAAACATACAGTTTTACATAATAGTTAACTAATATTGTCTTGCATGCTTTAGCACATTGTTAGAATGGCAGCTTGTAATCTTTAAGGCTTATTTATAAATTGCATCTACAGATTTCAGTTTTGTACTCAACCTTCTGAATTCCCAAACAACAAATCACTCAATTATTTTTATAAATGTAAAATATTCATAGTAAAAATTAATAAATATATTAAACAACTTCCATATATATATATATATTAAATCATATAAATAAAGTTACAATAAAATACAAATGATCCCCAATATGCATTTTATGCTGAACTAGCTCATCAGATGGCCCCAGATAGTCATTGCTGATGTACATCTTTCTTATATGAACATTATTTATCTAAAGTAATTTATTACATTTTAATATACAAGTGTCAAAATTACTCCAACCAAAACTTTGACACCATCCACTTGAAATAAATACAGTAATGATTATCATTAATCATTTACTAAACTAGAGATTATCTCTAACATAGATATAAACTTTAATATATATATATATCAAAATATTAATATATAACAAACTAACCAAAGGAAATACATATAAAACAAAAAAAAAGACTTATAAATCCAATAAATAATATAATATTTCAACCAGAGGACTGGTTTTCATCAGAAAGAAAAAAAAAATACACAGTAAAATGGCGATAATCAAAAATTACAGATTTGGTAAAAGATTAAAAATTTAACAAAACCCCCCTGATTGGTCACAAAATCTAACACAGAATAGCATAGTTTAATTTTTCTATGTATGCACATATGTATATTTTAATTTTTAATTTTGGATTTTTTACTTTTATATTTATTTTAATTTAAATAGAATTTAAGCTTGATTAGGAGGAAATTTAGTTTTTTTTTTTTTGTTTGAATTTTGTCATTGATTGGGTAGATATTCTGTGTTAGATTTTGTGACCAATCAGGGGGGGGGGTGTTTGTTAAATTTTTAATCTTTTACCAAATCTGTAATTTTTGATTATTGCCATTTTACTGTGTATTTTTTTTTCTTTCTGATGAAAACCAGTCCTCTGGTTGAAATATTATATTATTTATTGGATTTATAAGTCTTTTTGTTTATATATATATATATATATATATATATATATATATATATATATATATATATATATATATATATATATATATATGTGTGTGTGTGTGTGTGTGTGTGTGTGTAAGAGAGAGATGGTAACCTGGGCTAACTGATGCATCTGTGGGGTCATTCGTCTTTTATTGTATCTTTATTTATATGATTTTAAATATATATATATATATATGGAAGTATGAAGGTTGTTCAATATATTTATAAAGATATTATACATGAAAAGTGAAAGATGAATAATTTTCATGTGTGTGTATACTTAAATTTAAAAAATCAGACATATTAATCTTTAACTGAGGGTTAAAGTTTATATCAGTGCTAAAAATAATTTCTAGTTTAGTAAATGATTATTAATAATGATTACTATATTTATCTGAGGTGGATGGTGTCAAAGTTGGGAGTGGAGTAAATTGTTGTTTTTTTTTAATTTTTAGAGAGAGGAGGAATATCAATTATGTACCCCCACAGACATCTTTTTAAAATATGGATTTGTGAATATATGCATATATAATTTATGCATAGTTTGTAAAAAATAATAAATCCTTTATAGAAATTAAAATAATAATATTTTTTAAAGATATGAATGGCTGTTCTAGATTTTAAATAAACAGATACATGAGTGTGCCTGCATTAAAACATATGGAATAACTATTAAATCTTAGTTGTTATTTTTGGTTCCATCAATTTTTATTAAAAATAAAACACATATATTGAATAAACAATGTAATTATTTATTAATTTACTACAATATGCCTTTAATAATCATAACTTAATGTTTTAACTGTTTCACTTGTAAATTCATTTACAGATTGCAATTAATAAAATAACATAATTATTATATATACTATCTTAAAGTAATGTCAAGTTATTCACATAACATTGATTTTTATTAGTTACACAATGTCTCAAACAATTAAAATATGTAATATAATATAATTAATTTTTTTAATACAATGTGCATATATAAACAAATGCACTCCAATTTTTGTTTATTGTAAAAGTAAAAGAATATTCAAAACAAATATTAAAATATTGGTAATAACTTTCTTAAACAAAGAAAACTTTAATAAATGATAGTAAGTTTGTTTAAATAGAATTATATTAAATTGCGACTGCAGTCATATACATTTATCTTCAAATAATTAATCAACATGTTTACATTACATTAGGAACCTTCAAATTGTGCATAATAAACAATTTTCATTGTTTTTAGCTTATTATTATTATTATTATTATTATTATTATTATTATTATTATTATTATTATTATTATTATTATTATTATTATTATTATTATTATTATTATTATTATTATTGTTATTTAAATTACTAATTAATTAAAAAATAATCAATATAATAAACCATTTAAATAAGCACTTATTTACATGAAACTTTTATTTATATATTTGTAGTATTGATTATACAAAAGTTTTCGTCAGAACTTAATTTATTGCACTATAAAAGTCATGAACACATTATACAGAATTAGCATATTATATCGTATTTATAAATTATTTACTTAAGAGTATAAAAACTTTCTATTGAAATATTTTTAATTTAAAATCTAATTTTATTTAAATAATAAGGCATTAATTCTTTTAAACATTCAACTGCATATTTAGTTATATATAAAAATTAAAAAAAAAAAGCAAAAAAAAAGCAAAACACACTTATGTAGATTTTTGTTGTAGTTGATAAAAATTGCCCTAAGTGGCATAGTATTGTAATAAAGTAGAGAAGTCTGGAGATGTGGGTCCTATAATTCTAGCTTTATTTTCAATGCTCAAACTTCTTATGAATCATTTGATTTTGCATATTAGTGTAGATTTAAAAAATAATTAATTCATTGAATGAATCATAGTAAATCATTATAAATTTATTTAAATTCACATTTATTTCATAAGTAATACTTACTAAGACTATAAACCTCAAGAATATGCACATAAAATGTGAATGTAGGGACCTCTACAGGTCTTAATTACAAGCTTACATTTTGAAAGAAATGCCCAATTTTTATATAACCAAATTTGATTACATATATTTCATCTACTGAAGTTTGAGATTAGTTTTAGTATGTGGTAAAATATCAGTCATATATTTTTTTCTTGTTTGATTTTGATGCTGGATATCTTAACCTATAAAGCATTAAACTGTTTTGCTATGATAATGATAATATTTATATAAAAATTTGTTTATTATTAATTGTATTGTATAAGATTGTGAATTGACTATATTGATTGTGAAATGGATATGTAAATAAGAAAGCATATAGTTTGAATAAAATTATAATTTATTTCTTTTTATATGTACTTTCATTACTGCATCTACAATAATAAATTATGAACAATATAACTAAATGTCTAATGGCTCAAATATATTTGATGTTTTATTTATATAATATTATATTTGAAAGATATGTATAAAAATATATTTCCAGTGTAGTATAGTGAGAATGTATTATAAATTGTATAATTTGTGTGAGAATGGAAGAATGGTATTTGCATTAAAACAGAAATGAAGTAAACAAAGGCAAAACTCTCCATACAGTAGTGTCACACTGTGCAAACCAGAGTAATCAATAAATGCCAGAAGGCTTGTGCATAAAATCCCTATCTAGTGCCTACTCAGACAATATCGCCAGACTAGTTTCTGGCTTGTGACCATCATATGGTGTTTAATGGTTTAAAACAGAAATGCTTGTTATATGTAATAATTGTGAAATATTTTATTTTGTCATTACTGTGTAATAAGATTTATATTTATGTAATATTATTTGAAATTAGTTAAAGAGTGAATACAAAGTATTGCTATAGTTACTATGACATCAATGAAAAAAGTTATAAATAAAGCTAAATAGGAAAAAAAACTGTCTACTTTGACAAGATTAGAAGTAAATCTAAGTTCTTTCTTATAATGCTTTTTATTTATTTTCATAACTATGTGATTGTAAAATAGAAAACATGATGGGCTGAAAGAAATAATGTTCAATTGTTGACTGGACAAGGTCACTAAATTTATGAGAGATGGCAATTTATTAAAATATAAAAATTAATTATTGGCATTTCAAAACCATCATAATGTTTCTTTGGTTTAAAAAATGAATATCATCTTTTTAATGATGATATCTAAATGTTAACAACAGAAAAATATAAAGATTATGTTTGCTTCCTGATACAATTTTATAACCCTGATGGATAATTTATATATGAAATAAAAATTGATTTAATTTCCATAGCATCATCATGGACAAAACTAAACTAGTGTCTGTTTACTTTTAATGGTTTATAAATTGATTACTTGCTAAATAAATGGATATTTAAATTGGATTGTCATGTATATAAATTAGTGTTTGAACATTTCTTACCTTATTATACGGATCAAACATCTGCTGAATGAAAAGATATTTGGATATTGGAAAATATTGAAATTAAGTAAATGTATTTCAAATCTTACAACATTTCATGATATTTCTACTTTTTTTTGGAATAATAAAACAGAATTGAATCACAGTTTTAAAAAATAAACAGTAGCACTATGTGACTAATTTAGAAAGGCTGCATTTTAAGACTAATACTCAGATCATTTGCTTATATTAATCTTTATTATTTCTATAATTTTTTCCTCTTCATTTAAAATGCATAGCATTTATTGACAGAAATATTTATATTATTATAAGATTTAGGTACTGATTTATTTACATATGTAAATGTAAGAGAGTTATGTTTTACCAAGTTTGAGTTTATATCTTTCAGAATAATAATTATTATTTTAATTTAAAATAATTATTTTGTTTTATTTATAAATTAACCACAGATGTTACTGATATTAGGCATACAAAAGGATTATATCATAATAAGTATTTATTTTTTTATTCTCCTAAACTTTTATTAACAAATAGGTAGATTCAATTTTGTGTGTATATATGTGCAGTCACCTACTTAAATATCAAGTTAATAACAATTGAAAATCTATTGCTTACAGCATAATCAGTTTATATGCATATATGTTAAATGTTTATTTGCCATATATGTATTTCTAATTTCAATTTATATCAATTTGTTAATAAATTTTGAATTAATTTCAAATAAATGAACTTGTTTATGTTGTTATTCAATTGCACAATGCAAATTTATTTGTTAAGCATATTTAGATGAGATGATATTTACTAATAGATTATACAACATAATTCATTGGCAGCAGTTACAAAAATGACTTGGAAATCAAAAACACAGAATGGATAAGAAAGTGGATTTACATATTTTCTGTGTATTGAATTTAATGCTTATTATCTGGATAGTTATAGATTTTATACAGCAGTAAATTAACTAATTTGATATTCTTCAATATTTAATAAGTAATTGAAATTTTATTATAAATATTTTTAATAACTAGTAGTAGATATACTGAAATAGAAATTATATATGAATTGATTTGATGATTGGTGAAGTTGCAAATATGATAATTATTGAAGATTAATAAAAGTTGTTACAATGAAATGTTCACATATTTAATTTTGTGTCAATATTGATTAAAACAAATATTACATTATATTAGTATACAGTGATAAAGATAGTAATTTATTTAGTTATAAAGTTGATAATAACTTACAAATTAGAAATTACAAATTAGAGTGGTTAACTTTATAGTGTGAAGAGTAAATTTAGTTTAAATATTAAATATTGCTATTATAATTTGATTATAATAAATATAACAATCTTTTCTATGCTTTGACAGGTATAGTCTAAAGTTTACTAACTTAGCTTTATTAAACTGAATAGTAATTGAATGTGATTGATCAATTGTTGGAATAAGCATCAAACAGGAATCTATCATTTATTTTATATATTGTTATGATTGGATATTGAAAATCTTAAGGTTATTTAATATGATGATTTTATTTTATAATATATTAAGTTGGTAAAATTGGAAAAATACATTGGGTTAACGGATTTGTATTATTATTAAGTATTTACACTTATATATTAATGTTAATGGAATAGCAAGTTTGAGATAGCAGTACTTTTATTTTATTTAGTTGTTATTAGAAATTACTTATTGAGTTATATATTTTGTTAGATATCATTCATATTGTAAATATGTAGGACATATTAAGATTATTATTTCATCAATCTATAAATTTCTTTGTTTAAATACAAATACAAATAATGTTTAGGTTTTTGGTTCAAGTTTTTATAATTATAAAGTGTTTTGATTCATAAAGAATATTAAAATAGATATTTTTAATTATTTCTCATTATTTTTACTCTATTATAAGTGATTTATAGAATAAGCATAAGTTGTTGTTTATGAAATAATGATATTTCTTTTATTGCTTTATCTTTAGCTTATTACAAATAATGCTTATATTTTAGGGCAGTTAGAAATAGTGTTTTATTAGTTTTCTATCTATTCTAAATGCTATTAAAATTTATTAGGTTGCAACAAAGATTATTATCATTGTGTTATTAATTTAGTGTTAGATTGTTATTCATTGATTAAAATTCATTTTAGTTTAGTTCATTATTTTAATTCTGTTACAAATAATGCTACAGTTTATGGGCATGCTTAAATTAAGAATATACTTTCTTAGTTTATTATGATCAATAATTATGCTATGACTCAGGATACAGTATTGTCCACATATTTATTCTGTTACAATATATGTATAATATTTAACGTTTTCATGGTTATATAAATAAAAAATACTATATATATATATATATATATATATATATATATATATATATATATATATATATATATATATATATATATATATATTGTAAGTGTAGAGGGAAGCTCACGACAATGAATCACTTGGTAAAGGCCATTCTATAAATCATACCACAATAAACGAATAAATATGTTCAAGCAAATATGACTAGTGGACATATATAAAAGTCCATGCATATATATATATATATATATATATATATATATATATATATATATATATATATATATATATATATATATATATATATATATATATATATATATATTGTACCCTTACTTCTTGATATGTAAAATAGTTTAAAATACAACTAGCTCAGTTACATTATTATGCTTAATTAAAATTTGCATATCTATCTTTAATATACTTTTATATTATTATATCTTACTTAAATTTATTATCAATCATCAAAATCAATATAGTTCTAGATTATACTAATTAAATAAGTATTTATAAAATTATGAGACTGCGAAGTAAAGTTACAAAGTAATAAGCAGATTTACACTGAGTCAATATCTCCCAAGATACTGTCTCAATGGCATAAGAATACTACCACTACCTTATCATCTTACCACTACATCTATAGCATTCTTATGACTTTTAAATGAAACAAATTATCTTTAATAATACTAAAATAAATACTAATCTTTTAACTTAAAATATAATTAAATAATCTCAGGTTCTTCTAAGTTGTTTTAAAATAATAATAACTCATGTAAATAAGTATGATGTGGGATTTTATATCAAACTTAAATACACCTAACTTATTTTAATAATAATAAATAATACTAATCTTAGAGTGTAATTAAATCTCATCTATTTCTATGATATAATCAATCATTAAATGAATAAAACAATCATATGTATATCTTTTATTTCATATGGTATCTTCATTTTAAAATAGATCAAAAATCTTATACTTAATAATCTGTGGCAATAAACAATACTGTATTCTTATAATGTGTATTATAATCATCTTATGACCATTGTATTATTTATGTTCATATCAATCAATTCTTATAAAATGATAGTAAGCAAATATTGTATTCATTTTTTAAATAACAATAACAAATTCATTTTGTGCAAATATTATGTTTATTCCAAATCATCTGATGTCAAAATACTGTAGTAAAATAATGAAAACTCGACACACTTTTAAAAAACAAATTAACAAATTTATTTACAAAAAAACTTCAAATAAAATTTATTTTCACTATTTACAGTTTTAGAATTTAGGAAAATAAATAAAATAAAATAAGAAATTACAAATACAAGAAGTTTATACTGTTACTAATTCATATGCTTAACAAGCAATTATACATTCTTCAAATACTATACTAATAATATTATAGTATGTTTTCAAAAAAAACTTAGATTTTTAAAATAAATGTTAATAAACTTCCATTACAAATAATAATATATGTCAAAATTATTTATGTAGCATGTGTAAACAATGAAGCTCTACTAATTAAATAGTTACATTAATTAAGTATTATCATTTATAATGTATCATCATATATTTACTTTATTATTAATATTGCTTAATAGCTTTATAAAATTAATGTATCTTTGTAATGTAAAACAAATAATTGACTGTAATTATACTTTACTTAATGTAATTCCTGTTATATGTTTTATCAAATATGCATTACATATCTATACTGTTCAAATACTATTATTTAAATCATTTATCAATTTCAAATTCATAAAGCATTACCTTAGATAAATTCTATGATTCTTTTCTGTGTAAAATCATTACTTTACTTAATATGTTATTTTAATCCTTTCTAATAATTTCTATCTATAAAACACATTCTAAACTTATCTAAAATTTCCGGAAAATAAATATCAATTTTAAATAAAATATTCATTATCTAAACTACCTATACTACATTGTCCATACCTAATAAACTTCAATCTAAATATAAGCTTCTACCCATAACGTAACTTAACTTATTTAATAAACAAAAATAAAATAGACTTCTTTTTAAAATCCCTTTCTGACTTGCAAAATAAAAAAAATAATTACTTAGATAAATAATAAATATAATTCTAATATTATAACATAATAAAAATACTAAGATTTATTTACGAAAGAATCATATAATTATTTCTAAGCTTCTTACGTAATGTTGTATCATGTTGATATTATAAGTTAAAACTTATGCATATTTTAATAAAGTTGTGGCCAATATAATGTATGTGCTTTCTTAAAATATCTATACATTCATTCCACAAAACATAATATTTGGTTGATCTAAAGAAAAAAACATATTAAATTCATCAAAATCATTATACAATGTTTTTACCATAATAATAATAATGTCCAATCTGCTATCCAGCATTCTTCGGAATTTGCAGCTTCATAAAATAAATCATTCACATTTATACTCATAAACATTCATTAGAATATTCTGTGTTATATTAATTATAAAAATAAATTTATGTAATTAATTATTATATTATTCTTAAGTTATTATTTAATAAATGTACCTAACCTACTTTTAATAGTTTAATAATATTTTAAATTTTATATTAAATAAATAAAATAAAAGATTATATTACGTATTCCAGCGACGACTTTTGTTCTACCATAAAAGTTCTAACAAATATCCTACGTATAAAGTCAATAAAACACTATTTCCTGTTCCGTTGTATCACGTGTTTCTTGAAAGTTTATAATAAAAATAATAACGTTCTTTTTTTTAAAAAAATAAAACTAAGTTCCACAAGAAAAGCAAAATAAATAAAAAAAATAGTTTATAAGTTCTTTTTCTGGATCCATTTCTTCATAAAATATTGTTCAAAAGTTATTATTTCTAAATTAATTTATAATTGTTAAATTATTCTCATTTAACTATTTCCATTAACTTAGCTTGGCCTGATTTGGTTTGGCCTGGACGTCCACGTATTACTTGCGCATTTTTCAAAACAATATATCTAGGTAAGAATCTATTTTTCCATCTATAACGTCCAGCGTTTTAGATTACTTCGATATAATAATTTTATTATATTACGATTTTAAATAATCATATTTATAATCTATTTGCCTTTTCAAATCGTCAATATTTAGTCTTTTAAGCACAAAGACTTAACAAGGCATGTATTTATTAAAATTACTACTTCTTATATCTTTACTTAAGATATACATTTTGTTCTTTTAAAATCTGCAAAAATACTTTCTTTCTATAGAAGTATTCATATTTCTTTTAAGTATCTATTTATAATAGACAATAGTAATTTAAACTTTTAAAACTATTTATAGTCCAAAATACTACTTTTCTCCATCTCATAGTTTTATGTACTAATCCAGCGTCTATTATTTTTCTAGCATAAAGTTTCTGATATATTTCTACGATACGTGTTGTTTCCATGATTATTCGTACGTAAATTGAGTTTCGATATTGAGAAGACCAATAGGGAATTATTAAGTTTCTACTGCATACTTATCATTTAAAAATTATAAAATTATATACAATAACACTCTTATGATTTTAACACTGATTTTAAGAGCGTTTTTAAATTTACTTAGCTATTTTCTCAATAGCACGATTAACTTAGAAATTTAATTACAGAGAGCCCCCCTCAACAATTGAATCCAGCTTTTATACTGCCAGAAACTCCTTATCTGATTGGTACATTTAAACAATCAAACTTTCTAACTTATTTACATATTTACTAACACACTATTAAAAATAAAATAATGACTTATTTAATATTTAATATTATTACATTTTTAAGACAATATTTTTAAAAATCAGATTTAATACTCTACATTAATATCTTTTATTTTTATCTCGTGATAACTCACGTATTATTTATAAATTTCACAACATAATTTTAAAATAGTTTTTTCAACTTTATGAGAAAGCTTCCAAGCATGTGTGTGTGTATTTCTAATTAACATCTGTTTTTTACAATACAAGAAACGCTTCCCATAATCTAAAAATAACTTAACAATTGCTTTTTTAAAATAAATATTTATTTTTAAAAATAAATAAGATATTATATCAGATTTTAAAATAATTATTTAATATGATTAAAATCAAATATTAATCTCAATTTGAGTACTTATAATTTAAAATATTTCTATCCACTTTTAACATATATTTTAAATTAAATAAATATCTTGGTCTAATTTTAACTTGTCTTTTAAATACTTTAGCTTCAAACATTTGTCATTAAATTTATTAATGCAGTATTACATCATAATCATCAACATTTTAAATATTTTCTCAATATCAACACAATTCACATATCAAATACTCATAGATTGCTCTAATTAAACTTATGGTAACATTACCACAAGCAAAGTCAACATCACACTTTTAAAATACTTCTTAAATTTAAAATTTTCTACTAAATTAGCACAAAACTTAAATGGTGACTTATACAAAAGGGCACAATATATATATATATATATATATATATATATATATATATATATATATATATATATATATATATATATATATATATATAGTAAGTGTAGAGGCAAGCTGAAAACCACAATAAACAAATAAATCTGTATAAGCAAATAGCACTAGTGAGCATACGTAAAAGTACATGTACATATCTATAGACATTGTAATGGTACAGTCCTTTTCAAACTTATATTTATATATATCAACAACCAATTACAAAATATATATAATTTTAGAAATCGATTATTACAGTCATACATCTAATTACAGTCATGCATAGATCTTCATATAGGATGCCATGAATGAAATGAAGTAATTGTGATCTAAGATTAAATCTATATTAAACAATATATTTTAGAATCAAATTATTACAATATCAATAGAACTTAGACTGATTAATCTGATTTACACTTACCCTCATGGTTCCATTATGCTCAGAATTCAAACTTAGAACAGATGTTGACTTTAATTCTCTTCAAGCATTACGATCAATATTCCATAGCAGTAATTAATTCAACAAATTAATTTATAAATAATTTATTTATAATATTAAGATGTAAAATTGATATAATAAATATGTATGAGTATGTGCATTCACCAATATTTTGTTACATAAAATATCTAAATAAATCAAACAAATAAAAGACTCCTTGAATTTAAAACAAATGTTAACATATTTATTTAAAAAATAACAGTGCAACTGGATTTCATGTAACAACAAAAGAAAAAAAATATTATAACTTGTGATTGCATATATTTCTATTATTTATAACATTAAATTAAATAGTTCCTTTCCATATTCCTATAATAGTAATATACATCATAACACGAACACATTTCAATTATTTATAAAACAATAATACATAAATTAGAATTTCAAGATTATAATATTACTGAGTAACTAAGTCTTAATTTAATATTATGTGTATCAATGATGGTTTAAATTGTAAGATCATTGTGAAGCAATTCCAATTGTATAAATAACTCTCTCCACTTATGGTCATACTGTGAAATAAAAACTTTTCATTCAATGATGTTAGTAATACATACAAAGAATAGTAAACAAATGTTATTATATTATTTAAATTAGTAATAAACAAAATTATGTTTGTCATAAATAAGTCCAATATAAAAAAAGTAAAATCTTACCATCATATTGAGTTTAAATTAAGTTCACCCCAGTAAATATCATTTTTCTTAAATGGAAGACCTAAGTTTTATTTTTAAAAAAATGTTGAATATTGTACCGGTCAAAACATGTTTATCTATCTAACATGAGCTGGAACTCACAAAATGTTCTTCAAACCCAGTCAAGCCCGAGATTTAGGTCAGGGACCAACCTGGATTCGAACCCACTCTATAAGCCCTAAATCAAACATCTAATGGATAACAACAATGATGGCACACGAGAATTAAGTTTAAATCCATCCCACTAGCAGAGTGAAGAACACAATGAGTTATCTATTAACTATGATATATAATAAAATATTTAAAACATCAATATTTTGTTAGTAAGTTTTGCTCATATATATATATATATATATATATTTGAGCTGCACCTATATATTTTAATAATAAAAAAACTAATAATTAATAAAAAAGAATTAATAATAATTTTTAAAAATGTTATTGAAATGTTAAAATTTTATAACTTAGGTGTGCATCTCAAATATATACATGAAATATATATACATGACAAAAGGATTGTGATGGGATATAGGGTTTGAATACAGGTTAGATGGAACTATGAAGCTCAATCTTAATCTAAGATTGACTGTTTCAATATAATGATCTTCTATTTATCTTCATCCAAATAATTTTCTTGAATGGAGTATTTGCAGCATAAACAATTTTTGGAAGTAAAGAAAATAAAATTTAGATGTCAAAAGTATATAGCACACAAACATGATCTATGATGTTAAATCAAATGATATTGTCCTATTTCCTTTCATGATGAGATTAAGAATGTCCATTAATGATATAGCCCTAAGTTCTTTATCATCCATCACAGAGGCAATAAAAGTATTCTGTTGCTTATAATTCCACTTATTATGTGTAGTTTGTATCTTCTCCAGGTTATTTTGCTCCAAATTGAACTCTCACTGCAAATTATGTCTGTGAAATACATATATGTTTTAGGCATTTGTAGGATTAAATAATTTATTAATTTTGGTTAAAATACTAGCATTTCATCCCATGATAAGTGGTATTTTTCTACAATGTGTTTTTAATAATTCTTGTCTTATTAAAATATTTGAATTTCAATTTTTATAAAAGATTTTAAATAAATTTCTCTTCGTTAGAATTTCAGTTTATAATGATATTCTAAATTTATAAATTAATAAATGAAAATATGTAGATAATTTTGTTTTGAAAATGTAAGTCATAATATTAAAGATTAATTAATTTACTTTTTTTATTGGATGAAATTGGAGTTCTTTTACAATTAAATGTTTTTATCATGAAGAAATTCTTTAAAGTTATTGATCCATCTTCCTTTGACATGTTTGGAATTCGAATACAGCAGAATAAATGAGTGTAGTGGTTAGTTGCTTGGCAAAAGGTAGGATTAAATCTTAAATTATTTGATTTAGTTTTTATACTGGAATCAATTTTTGGTAGCATGTATAACATTTGCTTTTCATGATTTAATATTTTTCTATTGTTGAAATAATTATAATTTATAATTGAATTCTAAATTCTATTTTCTTTGTTTTGGTTGCTAAGTTACGATATTGACCTGGGGTTATCTCCATGTCTGCATCTTGATATATAATATTAGTCCAATAATTCATATATATATATATATATGAAAAGGAAATATTTTAATATTTTAATTTAATTAGAAACCATTTAAATAGCTATTTACCTAACTTAAGATTTTCATATTTGAGTGAAATATATATATATATATATATGTGTGTACCCATCTTGTATTTAAATAAGTTATGTTTATAAGACTGTAAGTAACTCTTACAATTTCCCTCCCATACAGGGCTTAAATTTTCTAATTTGATAAGAAAATGTGAATACTTTAATTGTATAATCAATTTGTAAAGTTATGTATATATTTTAATTGGTTGTTGATATATATATATAAATATAAGTTTGATTTGGTAGTGAGTTATATAGTTTAAATTGTATATATCTTTGCAATTCTTTCAACCTGAAGTTAAAATTTAAAGTCATAGTTTAAATTTTAGTGCTCATTAAAAATGCATGGTTTAAATTTAAAAAGAGAATGTTGATATATAAAAAAAATTATCTAACTTATGTATGCTAGTGTCATTTACTCCTATTTTATACTTTCATTCCTTATATCTTACTGAAATGAGAATTGTGTGAGGGTTATTATGATGGTTTTGTGATCAGAGATCAACCAGTAATGTGTACTAGAAGACACACAATCAATTAATTATTTTTTTACCCTGCTCCTTTTTTGAGGCTTATTGGGTTTTCTAAAATGATTAATTAAACCTTGTAGTGTTTATTATTCATAAATCATCTCTTTAATCTTGGTTGACTCTGAAGAATCCCAGTAATTGTTTTATTATTATCTAGGGTTACTCTCATCATAGGTTAATTGACCCCATTTTTGATCTTGTCTCATTTCTCTTTTTATTTCTGATTATGAATCATATCTAAATCAAACATATCTATTTAATAATCATCCTATTTTACCATAATAAGGTTTCAAACAATGTGTTATAGATTTTTTAAATTCTCCATTCTTCTCTATCTAAAATGTATTCAGAGTGGATTTTTTTATAATAATGATGGGTCCCTTATATTGATGGTAATTTTTTGGTACTTTCTGTCTATTGGATTGCTTGGGTGAAGTATTTTAACAAATACTCTGTCTTCTATTAAGAACTTATGAGTATTTTCTATTTTATATTTGTTCCTTTTCTCAGCTTTGGCTATTAATTGAATATATGCTTTTAATCTATCTTTTTCTAGATTATATTCACCATAATTAATTGGAGGTTTGTATTTATTAAATGAAATAGATTTCATGTTATTTATCTAGTATGTAGTATAATTTGTTTGAGTAGTTCTAAATTAAGGTTTACATTGTGTATGGGTTTATATGCACACAACCTTTTGTGCATACTTTAACATCTCTTGTTTGCAATGTAATATATATATATATATATATATATATATATATATATATATATATATATATATATATATATATATATATATATATATATATATATATATATATATATATATATATGGGGTTATC
>JAQFVV010009043.1:0-18293 GCA_028023455.1 Epiperipatus broadwayi | reverse complement strand
TATATATATTCTAACCTAATTAAACGTGATACTTAACAGAAACAAAATAAAACGGGCTATTTCTATAACCTAGCAAAATCAGTGAGCGGTATTATTAAATATAATACGGACGCCTCCAACCCTCTATTATCTAATATGATATTTGAAAACTCTTCGTTAGGTTAGTTATATAATTCGGCTACAGAGATATGCAGCTCAGACAGAGATCGAATAAAAATAATTATCATTAATAAAATAGATTTAATAAAACCATTTAGAATAAACTAACATTCTCTCTCTATCTAAATACATTCTCTGAGCTATAAGTACTTGCACTGTTCGACAATGATGATGATGATTTTATTTCATTGTTAATATTACTGACTCAATAAAACATTCAGCAATTTGTCAATTTGATCTCAATATTTTATTATTATACAATTTAAAAGTTTCCATCTCTTTAACCATGCCACACTTGTAATATTAATCATACTGAATTAATTCTTTCTTTAAGAGCACTTATAATACTGACACTAATCTCAGGGTTCTCTGTTATATTTAACAAAATGCTCGGCAGTATTGTGTTGTCCAATAGAGCTGACATTCTGGTTGGCTATAGAAAACATTTAACTTATTTAAATTCCAGGTGTCTTCATCCACATATCAACTATTATAATATTTAGCAAGATGATGACCTTATTAAAGAACAACGCACGATTTTGAATAATACTGCCAATTTATAATCCAGAATCTCAGTAGGAATGATGAAAAGACAAGGGTGCTTTTGTGTCCTTCCATCACCCATGACAACACAATAATTAAACTAAGATTTAATATTTAGCAATTCACTTACATGTGTATGGAACAATGTGCAATTAAAACCTACTAGTTTGGGAATAAAGTGATTTTACACATACATAAAATAAAATGTTTTGCTCTGAAGTTTCAATTCCATAAATAATTCTTATTAAATTAAAAATATAATGAAATATTCTGATCTGCTTAAATTGTCTATCTAGTGTATTTAATTTGAGATTTCATAAATAATTTTTGGACTCAAGAAATTATTGCAAGTATTATGCAGATACACTTTTATTTAGCACATAAGAAAATGACTCAAAACAGCTTTTAATAAGACTATATTTATTATTAAATTCTAACAATATTCCAATTTATTCTTACAATTTAACAAAAACAATCCCTTAGGATTAACATAATAAACCAAAATTATACACTTTAGTTGATCCCATATGGATAAAATAAAATAATAACTAATAGTAATTAGTCTATGCTTTTAGACTGGGATTTGAACTACTTCTTCATCTTTGTTGTACATTTATTTAGATAAATATAACAAAATAAATATTATTGTCGATACACTAACTTATCAGTTTAGTGTATCTTATATGAAAGGCTGCTTAACTTTATTCTGACTATTTGTTTTAAAATAAAAATAATTGGATTCTAGGCAATGCGTACAAACGATTATTATCATCGTATCTTTAACTAAATGACAGTTTTTATTTAAATAACTTATTATAATTTATGGGTTATTTATCAGAAATTATATTTATTATTTTAATGTTTACCTGAATAACAACTGAAGTTGTTATACACACTGTTTCCTCCGTATAAGTTATATTGTGAGTGCTACTTAATAATTAACTTGAATTAAACTTAGTATTTGAACCCTCCTTTGGCAAATAAAATTTATAAATCACACAATTTTAAACTTATTTTCTCCATTGACTCATGTGTAGATTACCCGCACTATTCCGACGCACAGTCCAGACATTGATTATATATACTAGCACTCTATTTTTACTAAATGGATCGTGAAGAATTTACCTCCAGTATACCCGTTATCTTGCCATAACTTTTAAATAAAACACAATATTCTACACCTTCCGTGTTGGAATTATCTCTATTTCTCATGAGGAAAAGGGAATAATACCGTAGATACGAAGAGTTAACGACTATCTTAAAATAGTTTGGTGGGTCCTTGCCTCTTACCTGGGCATAATAGGAACACACACCAATATAATCCTCTCATGGGATTTTAACGAACGAAATGAATTAAATACGGTATAAATGCTGATCGTCCTGGCTCTGGGAAGCGATCGCTTGGGTTATAACCACACCCGAATTCTAGATTTATTTATTCCCTCATGGAAAATAAAGCTTTTGGGGAGATTATTTTCCATCCCACAAATAAATACATACAATTGTTACTAATGTGAATATTAATCATATACTGATGCTATTCGGGGCAAGACAAGCAAATACACTAATTACACAAAATTTATATTCCGGGATATACTTAAATCAACGTCTGTACTCAATGGATAATACAAAATAAACATAATAATTTTCACCTTTGCCAAAGAAACATTCAACAAGTAATTGGTTATATAGTATTTTGAACTAAATTAAGTGAATGCGTTAATAAAAAAAATAATTGGGAATAAATTCCGCAATTAACATAGTATAAATTTGTTTTACTTTAAATAAATAAGATTCTGTATAGCACTTCTCTTTAATTACTTCTGATAATTTTAACTAGATATTTTATCTATTAAGTATCTGAACTTTTATACTTTTACGTATTTAACATCTAAATTTATACCCATAATTGCCTATCATAAGTAAACACATTTTATAAAATTATTTTCCATGTCAAATATAAATTTAACCTAGAATAATTAAAAGAAAACATACCTTTATGATTACAAGGTCATTTAAATACTACTTGAATATACATCTTTTAACCTGTTGATAAAAAAATATACATAATTTTTTCAAATAAAAAATATTACTTAACAAGTGTTTATTATCTTTCTAGAAAAATGTTTTTCCGTTGGCAATTTATTTAGATGAAGAATTTGATCCTTTCATAGTTCACGAAGCACAATTTTCTGAAATAAGAACACATTTATTATTTCATTTTGATAAAAGTTGCATCCATTCTGGTGCATTTAATAATTCAAGTAAAGAAATAATATCAGCGTTGGGTATTAATTCTTCTTTGAATCAACTTATATAATTTTGGGATCCAAGAAAGACAATACATAACTTAACATGATGAATATTTTGACGCTTGACGATCACACATATACAATTCTTTTCCTTTTTAATATTGGCGATACGTATCCATTTTATTTAGCTAGCTGGTTTAAGAATAAACTAATGCGTGACTTTTAGGAAATATTATAATTATAAAGACTGCAGCTGACTTACGTAGATAGAATTTTAAGGACTCTAGTTGAGGTATAATATAACATATTATATTATAAAGTTATAATTAAGTCACTTATATTGGTAATTTTTATTCCTACTCTAGGAATTATAAGTCTTCTTTAATAATGAATTTCCGTAATATGCACGCATACAAAATTTTCAATACTTGCCTTGAGAAAATTTATATTTTCCTTTTAAAAATTATGCAGGTGCATAAGTAAATATCCTTTATCATTCATATTATTTCTAGATAATTTTCATTGAATAAATTATATTTTAATGTGAGGAGCTTTCATTATTTTTAAATGCAGACAATGTAAGTTAAAAAGAGCCGAAATTTTATAGTTAACTTTCCTTAGCTTTTATAATATGTCTTTTAAATTATAAATTTTTCTTTTATACCAAGAAAAAATTATCAAATAAGGTAAAGTTAATAAATAATTGTTTATTTGCTGGAAATTATTTATATTATTTACTTTAAACATAATGACGCTTTCAGTGATTACTGTAGTCAATCTGGTCATTTTAAACTTTAGCACACGATAGTATAATCTTTTAGTATAAAAACTTTATAATAGGTCAGATGGACATAGAAAAGCAGAAACATCCTATCAATTAAGGTTAGCCAAACATGATATAATCAAACATTTAATGGACTGATATTTATTTCTGCAATAAAATTATAAAAAAAATTTGTTACCGAATTTCAGTACTGACTCCTCCTTGGACTAATAGCAGACTAAAACTTTTTTCCAGTTTTTTTGGCGGTCTTGTTTTATTTTAGCCACCTCTTACAGAGAAA
The DNA here is from genome assembly GCA_028023455.1 of Epiperipatus broadwayi. Classification (NCBI taxonomy): domain Eukaryota; kingdom Metazoa; phylum Onychophora; class Udeonychophora; order Euonychophora; family Peripatidae; genus Epiperipatus; species Epiperipatus broadwayi. The sequence goes on along the minus strand of JAQFVV010009043.1, from coordinate 14,275 downwards.
AAATCATTTAATTATACATAAACAAAAGAAAAGAAAAAAAAAAAAACCAAACTTATTACAGTTATATTTTGTTCTGTATGGTTTAAATGGATTACAAGGTAATTTGACAAATAATGTAAAATAATAAATACATGTAATTGACACTGTTTATTAGTGGTGTATATTTCTGTATACATTATTGTCTAAAATAATTTAAAAAATAAAATTACCAGAAGCTATGTTGTTATGATAAGATACTCATCTATCCCCCCCCCGTCCATCTACAATCAATTACTATTTATAATATGCTTTTATACTATATTAAATTGCTCTTATGGTTATTATTTTTAATTAAACTATTTAAGCTCTTTTCCAAAATGACATTAAATTACTAAATTTATTTGTTATTTGCTTAAAATACATTAAAGTGAGTAACTATAATACTTTATTAATCACTTAATATTATTACTATTTTATTTCTTTATTTTCTAAAAAAATAACATTGTTTTCCTATGGAAACGATGCTAAATAGACCAAGTGTCAATAACACTAGGTTACAATATATATATATATATATATATATATATATATATATATATATATATATATATATATATATATATATATATATATATATATATATATATATATATATATATATATATATATACATATATATAACTATAACCATTAAATGTCTGTATTTTTAAATTATATAATAATAATTCAAACAAATATATTTAACACAGTATTCAAAATTAAATAATATATTCTTTACCAGAAGTACTTTCAATTAGTTTCACTGACAATCTTTTCAACTGTTAATACAAACGTACAAAAAATAAAAACTTGCATTACCTATCATTCAATCTATTCAAATTTCCCACAATTCTGTTGTCTTTATATTAGCCGATTGTTTATTCATCAAACTACCTCTATTCCTAGATATCATCTAGGAATTAGGGGTTATATTCCATATAATTCTAAAGTTCATATGAGTCATAAATTAGCTGGTTTGAAGTCATTTTTATTTAGAAATGATTATTTGTGCAAATTTATTAGTGATAAAATTGAAAATATTAATGTATATATTACTGATATGTTGAATGTTGGTTATGGAAGGAATATTATTTATAATACAATTACAAATATAATCAAAATAGGAGTAATAATAAGAAAATATTAAGTAAATTAAAAAGTGATAAATGGATTTCTATTCCTTATATATCTAATCAACAAGCTAAATTAATTTATAAACATTTTAGTGGTTTGTGTAGAATTTCTTTTTTCTCTTCAAATAATATAAATGATATGATAAATAACTCCAAAGCCAAGATTTCTAAGTTTGAATTAAGTTCTGTTATATATATGTTGGAATGTAGTTGTGGAATAAAAATATATAGGGGAATCCAAATGTACATTACAAAAACGATATAATGATCATAAGACATTATATAAGTATAAAGAAAGAAAATATAATTAAGAAGGATAATATTCTACTAATTTATATTTGAACTATATAGAAATATGTAATAAAATAAAATAATCAATAGAGATATAAAAATTATTCAAATTGAAAGGTGTAGTGAAAAACGTAAAATTAAAGAGCAATGATATATTATCTAGGAATATGGTGGTTCTGATTAACAAACAACTGGCTTTAATATATGACAACAGAATTTGGGGAAATTTGACAGATTCGAATGGATGGGTAATGCAAGTTTTTATTTTTTGTACGCTTGTATTAACAGTTGATAAAGATTGTCAGTGAAACAATTGAAATTACTTCTGGTAAAGAATATATTATTTAATTTTGAATACTGTGTTAAATATATTTGTTTGAATTATTAATATATATATATATATATATATATATATATATATATATATATATATATATATATATATATATATATATATATATATATATATATATATGTTTAAAATCCAAGATTGGACGGTATACTTGTTCAAAAGATATTTTTGACTTTATATATATTATAGATTATATCTGAAAAACAATATTAAATCTTATGGAGAAAACTTCTAACATCATGAATTACTAGAATTTTTTTTACAAAAAAATGTATATAATTTCATTATTAAATATTTTAAACAAAACAGAGAGATGTATCATTAAATCCATGAAGTAGGTAAAATATCCAGTCAATAATGAAGTTATTATCCAGTCAATCATGAAGTTATTATTCATATATTAAAAGAATTAGAAATAAAAATGTTAAACTACATACCAAATATCTAATTCATAAAGATGTACTTGTAAATTTAAAGAATAAAATAGTAATATTTATATTTAAAGATGTAACAAAGCAGTTATTTGGAATTACAGAATTTTCAATCTTCCATTACAATCTCAATCAACATAATTTCATGTCATCTACTGTTAATTTTGTATTTAAACCAATCATAAGAATAAGACATTTTAAAAAGAGGTTTTAGGATAGTATGGATCATCCATATATTAAGAAAAAGAATAGAAAGGACTAATAAATATGAGATGATTTTATGCTTTGATTTTATGGGTTCATAAAGACATTTGACTGTATAAAATTTCTACAGTGATTAATGTGCGATCCAACAAGACAAACTACAGAATATTTTCATATTTTAAATGATATGTATCAAAATGAAAGAGCAATAGGTATATCATATGATATTTATCAGTGACAAAAATATAACGAAAAGTGAATTCATATTTCAAAATTTTTACAGAAATTTTATAAGAAATATTTTGGAAAATAAATGGATACCTATGGCAATAATATATATATATATATATATATATATATATATATATATATATATATATATATATATATATATATATATATATATATATATATATATATATATTAATACTATGTAAGTCTATTTGATTTTAAAGAATATGTGGTTGTTTTTGCAAATGGTATTTCAGTGCTTCAACAAATGATGCAAGAGATATCAAGTGAAAATAAGAAAAGACTAAATTAATAGTCAACAGTATTATATATATATATATATATATATATATATATATATATATATATATATATATATATATATATATATATATATATATATATATATATATATATATATTGGTGACTATTTTTTTCTACATGAGTGTGGTCATGTGTATCATTTGTATGAGATAGTGTGGATAAACCACTAAGCATCACATGATCACCATATCTTATATTAGCACATAATTGTTATTAAACAAGGCAAAACTCTCTCCATACAGTAGTGCCACCCTGTTCCAACCAGAGTAATCAATGAATGCCAGAAGGCTTGTGCAAAAAATCCCTATCTAGTGCCTACTCATCCAATATCCACAAACTAGTTTCTGGCTTGTGGCCTTTGTCAGTGAGGAGCCTTGTATCTGAAAGCACCTCACCTATATCTTAGAAACTAGTATGGAGATATTGGATGAGTAGGCACTAGGTAGGGATTTTGTGCACAAGCCCCTGACATTCATTGATTACTCTGGTTAGCACCGGGTGGCACTACTGCATGGAGAAAGTTTTGCCTTGTTTAATAACAATTATGTGCTAGTATAAGAGATGGTGATCATGTGATGCTTAATGGTTTAACACCAATCCTGCCTAATAGGATAGTGATGATTATGATTGTTAAAGAGCCAAAGACACCAAAATGTATGGGTGCTAAACTGAGTTCAGATCCATATGACTACATCAGCTAATGAGCTTAGATTGAAAATTTTATTGTGTTTTCAATTTTATTCTCATAGTTTTGTAGTTAAGTAGAGTTAAAAGGTGGCTTCTGGAGGGTTGCATTAAAGCCTAAGATCTAGGTGCAGTGCTCTCAGATCCAAGGCTCGATGAGTAGGCTCTAGGTAGACATTTTATGCACAAGCCTTCTGGCATTCGTCTAACCCTGGTTGGCACAGTGTGGCACTACTGTATGGAGAGAGTTTTGCCTTGTTTAATAACGATTATGTGCTAGTATAAGAGATGGTGATCATGTGATGCTTAGTGGTTTAACACCAATCCTGCCTAATAGTATAGTGGTGGTCATGGTTGTTAAAGAGCCAAATACACCAAAATGTATGGGTTCTGAAATGAGTTCAGACCGATATGACTACATAAGCTATTGAGCTTAGATTGAAAATATTATTGTGTTTTCAATTTTATTCTCATAGTTTTGTGAGTTAAAGTAGAGTTAAAAGGTGGCTTCTGGAGGATTGCATTAAAACTAATATCTAGATGCAATGCTCTCAGATCAAAGAATTGATGAATAGGCACTAGGTAGGGATTTTATGCACAAGCCTTATGCAATTCGTGGCCAGTTACTCACTGGTTGGCATAGGGTGGCACTACTGTATGGAAAGAGTTTTCCCTTGTTTAATAACAGTTATGTGCTAGTATAAGAAATGGTGACCATGTAATGCTTAGTAGTTTTAACACCATTCCTGCCTAATAGGATAGTGGTGGATATGGGTTGGTAAATAGCCAAAGACACCTAAATGTATGGGTACTAGACTGAGTTCAGACCCTATATGACTACATAAGCTATTGAGCTTAGGGTGAAAATCTTATTGTGTTTTCAATTTTATTCTCCCATGGTTTTTGTACTTAAAGTAGAGTTAAATAGGTGACTGCTGGAGGGTTGCATTAGTCTAAGATCTAGGTGCAGTGCTCTCAGATCCAAGGCTACTCACTGACTATGGCCACAAGCCAGAAACTAGTCTGGGAATATTGGATGAGTAGGCACTAGATGAGGGATATTATGCACAAACCTTCTGAGCATTCATTAATTACTCTGGTTGGCACAGGGTGGAATTACTATATGGAGAGAGTTTTGCCTTGTTTAATAGTGTGGATAGTTGGTAGAGGCTTGAAAGTGTGAGTTCAATCCCCCTATATATATATTAGAAAAATGATATAATAAATTATAATCATTAATCAAACCATTTAACAAACTACAAATATCATAATTATATTATTATTACAAATAAAATGTGATTGGATGCAATTAACCATTGAAGTAAATTTGGATAAAGAACTTTATAATTTAATATTAAAAAAAATGCCTATAATTTCAAAAAGAAAGGGTTTTAATAGACATATTTTACCAGTTCATATTAATAGAATTAAGACTTGGACAAAAAATTTTGATCACCAAAATATTTGCTGAGAGTAAAAAAAATGGACCAAAAATAAAATAGTTTGTAAGAGAACAAATATATATAGTTCACATCATTAAAAAATTAATACAAAAGGGTATTACCTGCAAATACTAAAAAGTTGATGAAAGATAAAACAGTTGAATTCTTAGACTGAATCCCAAAAGATAGTAAAATAAACTGGAAAATACCACTTGTGAGATGGATGGATGAATTAAGAAAATGTGTGAATATAATGTGGACAAGAGAAGCAGTAGATGAGAAAAGCAGAATTAAAGTTAGCGATATATTCATTCTGAAATAAATTGGCAAATGTTAAAAATGATGATGATTATAATAATGTACATGAAGCTATGTTAGAAATATTGGGCAAACTTAAAAAGATTCTTGGTATAAACTTTGAAATTTTATACTTTTTTTTTTTTTCAAATTAAGCAACTGTATTATTTTCAATAAATTTTAGAGTAATAATAATAAAATTTAAATTATACTGAATAATTATTTTTTATTAATGTGTATCCATAAATTACAAAGAAAAAAAAATCATACACTAAAATTTTTTGCAGGATTATATTAATGTATTTGAGTATGTAACACATAAATTGTTCCAGAAAAATTAATCATAACTGTCAAATGATTCTTATGTGTTTTTTGTGGTTTTTCACTTATGGAAAATATGAAATCTTATTTTTAAGTTATATATATATATATATATATATATATATATATATATATATATATATATATATATATATATATATATATATATATCGGAAATTAAATAATAATAAAAAAGACAGTTAATTTTTATAACCACATATAAAAAATCTTTAATTAATAGACAAATCATAAATATTAAAAATTATATAAAAAAATATTGTATGATAATGTTTACTTCTGACAAATTAATTTGCTTTAACAGTTGATAATTATAAAGTTCTTATATTTTTTTACAATTATTATTGTTAATATATATATATATATATATATATATATATATATATATATATATATATCAATATATATATATATATATGGTCATATTATTTTTTAAAAAATATCAATATAGTAAACCTATTAACTCACTTTCTTTCTCTCTCTGTGTGTGTTGTTAGGAAATGGTTTTCGTTTATTTCAAAAAAGTGTCATTGTTCCATGTTTTTAAAATGCTCACTTAAAGTCAACATGGTTATGACAATAAGATAGGCATTAATAAGGGCTTAAAGCATTCCATCATCAGATCTTCAATCATATTGATAGTTAAAAAATTTAGAGTGGAAAATACTGAAACCTATCTCTTAAAATTTGAAGATCTGTTATCTTAATATAAACTGAGCACTGATTATATATATATATATATATATTTATATATATATATATATAATATATATATATAGTATATACATATATATGTATTTATATATATATATATTGTGCCATTACAATTTAGTCACTAGCTAAATTTATAGTAAATGTGCGGCTATGAAGAATGTAAACCTTTAAAATCATCATCCTGATTTTATATACTCATGAAAGAAGCTGTAGGGCATCCAAGTTCAAACCCTTACAGGTCAACATTTCAAAAGCTTTAAACGAGAAAGAATGGGTCAACAATTATATGCTTTACTTGTTTGTGTGTTGATAGAAAGGTAGTACACGCATTTAAACTATTTAGTATTTAAATTTTTCTTTTAAAAAGCAAAATTATAATGCTTACATATAGGGTAGTGTATGTGTGAATTATTTATTTGTTTTTTATTTCAAATATTCAACATTTTAACTTTCTTTAAAACAAGCTATGCTTGAGTAATTCTAACATTTTATTCTATACTTCTATTTTGCTTTTCTTTAGTTATAAGTGGGATTTAAAAGTTACAGATTTAATTAAATAATTGGGTTATAATTACTAAGCTAGTAATTATATTATTTAAGGTTAGTTTTATGAATGATTTAAAAGAATGAAGGATGTTAGTACATTACATACAAAATTTTACATTTCCTAAATATTGAAAGAGAGAGGAAGTGTTAAGATCTGTTAGATTATTTTTTTTTGTACAATTTTTTTGTTAAAAGAGGAAATCTGTTTAATCCGATATAGATCTTTGTAGTAATGTTTGTGTAAATAATTGTCATTTGGAAGCTTATAATGAGTCAGAACTCTAAATTTTGAAGTTGTCTTCTCGAGATCTATGGAAGGAAGCTCAAAGATTTGAATTATTATCTGGATGTTTAAAAGAAAGCAAGAAAAACCAAAAGAAAGGAAATGAGAATTGAGTCAGTTTTTGTTTTAAAACAAAAGTATCTGGAAAAAGGATTAAACTTTTCAGTTGAAAAATGCTTTGGTTGAAAATAAATTAGAGATCTAATTAAAACAAATTTGTCCAAAAGTAGCAAGTGATGCTATCTCTGATTGGTTAAGGTAGCTAAAAATTGGATATAAAAAGCTGTTTTGAATTATTATTAAGGTTTATTGTGATTGATTCAGATTATTTAAACTATAAGATTGAATGTTGGAAAATATAAGAAATGGCGGGCTAGGAAGAATTATATGTATGTTCCATTTGCCGGACCATCTGGAGGAAACTGCACATCACATGAGGAAAGAAAAGATTCTGTCTAAAATAATATTCTACACCTTTCAGCTGATTAGATAAATAAGATGTTTTTAATAGTAGGAAGAAAGCATTCACCTGCATTCGAAGAAGATGAATTAATCTACTGATAAATATTAATCATCAAGTCCAATTGATTGTTCCAACTACTGATATTTGAACGCCAGAAACTTCACCATATGTGGTAGCAACTTTTTGCTGTTGCAATCCACATGCTTGACAGGAAGAGAAAAATTAATATAATGATTTAAATTATCCACTAAAACCATCTCAATAGTCTCATCATCAAATAGTTATACACCTCAAAAGAGGTGTTTACTAGGAAATAAAATACCAAAATAAACATTCATACAGTTGTGTTGGACCTGATATAAAAAAGGATATTTGTTTGAATACTATAATTTTGTTAGTGTAATGGACACCCAACTGGGGCCTGATATTTTACCATATACCTGAAAAAGAGAGTCTATAGAATGATGGGAGATGTGTGGTTAAAAATAGAGAAATTTTTTTTAGTAAAATTTTTTTTTTTCAGTAAAAATTTTTTTTTTGTCTTACAAAATTTTCTTGGCCAAACAGTCTTATTTTAGATGATGATGTTTAATATGATTTAATTTTTCATTGATGATGATAAAATGGGTACAGCCATAAAACAGCTTGTTTTTTTTTTTTTTTTTTATCAATTTTGAAAATAGAGATGAATATCACAACTTAAGACAAAGGTGAAATAAATAATAGATTTTTTTTTGTGGAACATTAAAATAATTTATTGCCAGATAGGATAGGCATAGTAATAGTGATGAATTATGGAATAGTAGTCTCATGTGTGTTTGGGGAGTTCATTTTGTAAAAAGTCTATGATTTTAGAGGTTTGATTGGATGGTTGATCGTTGGAGTTTGGTTGGTTAGATTGCAGTTTTGATGATGAGTGAGGAGTTTTGTCATTGCCTTGAGAATGCTATGTATTTCGTGTAACTTATGAATGATCAAACCCATTCACTGCTCCAACCCAATTTATATGTTATCTTTATTTTATCATGAAGCAGTTAACAGCAGACCTGCCATGATACCAGCCTATAAGTCTCCAAGAGAGAGAGCATGGCATAGTTTTCCAATCAAGTTTATATGTTATTCTTATTTTATCATGAAGCAGTTAACAGTAGTCCTGCCATGATATCAGCCTATAAGTCTCCAAGAGAGAGAGCAAGGTTTCGTTTTGTAGTCTATAATAAGCAGGGCATTCCTTGATACTTGCCACATAAGACTCCAAGAGAGAGAGCAAGGCATAGTTTATCTATTTTAGCCCCTAAGACTTAATACATCTTTTATTGCAACAGAGTTTGCTTCATTTAATCAAGGGTTGTGGTAGTTAATAGTGATCGAATTGGGATGATCTTCTGAGTGCTCGTGATGCATTGTGTGATTATAGTGCTGTGACTGAATTCTTTTATTTATCTCAAGATTGTGAACTGCTAGTCATTCTGTGGACTGTCAATATCTGTCGGATTTCTGGGAGAATGGATGAATGTATAATTTGGGCTATTACAGACAGACATGCACTATATAGATTGTTGTTGTGTAGTTCATTAAATAAGGATATTAAAATTTTTTTTTTGTTGTATTTGTAAATGCATAATAAGGTGAAAATCAAATCAGTCAGTTGGTCAGAATAGGTGTCAGACAGGGAGAAGATGTGTGGATTTTTGATGGTCAGGGAAGTACAGATGGGATATATATAGTTTTATAACATGAGTGAACTAAATTATAATATGGAAGAGGCTCAGATGGCAAGGATAGTCACCATCAGAAATGGACAGTGATAGTGCAGATGCTCAGAAGTATGAAAGAGGAGAGTAAGGGAGGAATGGCCTACCGTAAATCGTAGAAAAAAAGGCCATAGAGGGTAAAAATGGTAGATGAGGAGCCAGAAGTGGGAGTGATAAAATGATAGAAAGCATTCTCAGACATGATATTAATGATGCAAAATGATGGTGAGAACAGTAGCTAGAAGATAATAGAATCTGGAGAGAAAGTTTAAGAGATGAGGAAAAAGGCATAGAAAGTGTAGAAAGTTTAAACAAGAGGATAAGAGGTGTGAAGTGGAATTAAAAGATCGTATTAATGTAGGGCTGCAGGATCAGTCAAACCCAAATTCAAGGTAAAATGATGTTAGCATCAGTCCAGATGACTGTATGGATAGCTCAGAACAGAGTCAGTCAGAGAAAAGGATGCCTACTTTAGTTAACAATCCACAAGGTGAAAAAGAAGTAGAAAGGCCGATATTAGCCATAATACCAAATCTCCCAGTAAAGAAAGTAAATGAGATGATGACCAAAGAGCAGATGGGGATAGATCATGAAGTGAAAAGAAGGAAAAGAGAGTTGGAGGAAAAACTTCATACATCCGATAAGATGATTGATTTAAGAGAGGCAATAAGGGAGATGAAACCAGTTATTTTAGAAAGAGAGCAAAAGTTTCAACAGTCTGTAGTTCTCAATCTAGTAACTAACCAGCATGTGTGGTTTCAAAAATCTGTCTTCTTAAATGGATTGGAGATACCTTATATATGGTACAAAGAGTCAACCTTTTTAGAAAATTTAAAAATAAATTATACGTGGCCCAGAGAATCAATCTCTCTGGAAGATTTAAGGATGAATTATATATGGTACAGAGAGTCGATCTTTCTGGAAAGTTTAAAAATAAAGTATGTATGGTATAGAGAGTCAATCTCTCTGAAAAACTTCAAGGCATATTATGTATGGTACCAAGAGTCCATATTTCTAAATGGAGTTTGTAATAGGAGGTTATATAAAATAATTCCTCCAGATATGTTTTATAAATATCCAGTCAAGATGAAAAATGGAAATATTAAAAAGGGACTGGATGTACAGGTGCATTTTTATGCAGACCACAATATGGTTTGAAAAGAAAAAGCCATTCCAAATTACCAAGAAAATAGGAGAGAATGCCTTTATGCTTGCTGCTCTTGATGGGAATAAGGGGACCTATAATGCTAGGAGTTTGATCCCTTATACTTCAGCAGAATAGCCTGGCAAAGATCTCCAAATAAATTATTTTTAATTTTTTTTTTTTTTTTTTTAATGAAAAATATATTTACCAGTAGTTAATTTTTTTTTTATATATATTATAAGTGTTTATTATTATTAGTGTATTTATTAGTTAGGATTTTTTTTAAAAATATAGTTAAAACAAAAGTGCTGATGATTTTATCCGAAGGGGGAGAAAGTTGTGCCATTACAATTTGGTCACTAGCCAAATTTATAGTAATGTGCATGTAGAAAAGGTAAACCAAAAATCATCATCACAATTTTATATAATCATAAAAGAAGCTGTAGGGCATCCAAGTTCAAACCCTTCCAGATCAAAATTTCAAAAGCTTTAAACAGAAAGAATGGGACAACAATTATATGCTTTATTTGTGTGTGTGTTGATAGAAAGGTAATACACACATTTAAACTATTTAATATTTAAATTTTTTCTTTAAAAAGCAAAGTTATAATGCATACATATAGGCAATGTATGTGTAAATTATTTATTTGTTTTATATTTCAAATATTCAACATTTTAACTTTCTTTAAAACTAACCTATGCTTGATCAATTCTAACATTTTATTCTATACTTTTATTTTGCTTTTCTTTAATTATAAGTGGGATTTAAAAGTTACAGATTTAATTAAATAATTGGGTTATAATTACTAAGCTAGCAATCATATTATTTAAGGTTAGTTCATGAATGATTTGAAAGAATGAAGGATGTGTGTACATTACATACAAAAATTTTACATTTCCTAAATATTGAAAGAAAAGGAAGTATTAAATCTGTTAAATTATTTTTTTTTGTACAATTTTTTTTTGTTAAAAGAGGAAATCTGTTTAATCAGATATCGATCTTTGTAGTAATTTTTTTTTGTAAATGATTGTCACTTTGGAAGCTTATAATGAGTCAGAACTATAATTTTTGAAATTGTCTTATCAAGATCTAAAGAAGGAAGCTCAAAGATTTGAAGTGTTACCTGGATGTTAAAAAGAAAGAAAAAACAAAAGAAAGGAAATAAGAATTGAGTCTATTTTTTTTTTTTTAAACAAAAGTGTCTGGAAAAAGGATTAAACTTTTCAGTTGAAAAATACTTTGGTTGAAAATAAATTAGAGATCTAATTAAAACAAATTTGTCCAAAAATAGCAAGTGATGCTATCTCTGATTGGTTAAGTTAGCTAAAAATTGGATATAAAAAGCTGTCTTGATTTATTATTATATTATTGTGATTGATTCAGATTATTAAACTATAATATTGAACGTTGAAAATATAAGAGATGGCGGGCTAGAAAAATTATATGTATATTCCATTTGCCGGACCATCTGGAGGAAGCTGCACATCACATAGGAAAGAAAAGATGTTGTGTCTAAAATAATATTCTACACCTTTCAACTGACCAGATAAATAAGATGTTTTTAATAGAAGGAAGAAAGCATTCACCTGCATTCAAAGAAGATGAATTAATCTACTGATAAATATTAATCATCAAGTCCAATTAATTGTTCCAACAACTGATTTTAAACTCAAGAAAATTTACAAATGGGAAAACAACTGCTGTATTTCATCCACATGCTTGACAGGAAGAGAAGAAAAATTAATATAATGATTTCCAAATTGTCCACTAAAGCAAATAACCTCAATAGAGTCATCATCATTAAATAGTTATACACCTCAAGAAAGAGATTGTTCCCACATAGTAGCTGCAGAAATATAGACAAGTTTGAACCCTTGGAAATTCGCCACAAACAAAAGATCGGTAATATGACTTTTTATATCTATTTTCTTTATGATATCAGTCTTAATAAACATTTTAGCAATAAAGTGGTATATTTTATTTAAAGAACTTTTAAAGACTATTCAGATCGATTAAAACAAGAATGTCTTACTAATAATAACTTTGAGCTTCATAAATGATCTTGAATGTATGAAAATGATTTGTTTATTAATTTTACAATATTAATGTGTAAAACAATTTTTTTTTTATGGTATTATGATTTTAGTTTTAACTAATATATTATTATTATTTTGGTTTTTAATAATATTTTGTTATTATGGGATAAAACACGCACATACATAATAATATTTTTATATGTGTATAATTGGAAGTGAATGTGGAATAATGAGTAGTATTAGAATATTAGATTATTTTGTTTCAAGTTCAGTATAGATTTCAGCGCTTGGAAGGGAGGGGGAGAAAATAATTTAAAACTTTTTTCTAAAACTTGCTCTTTCAATTTTACTAACATTTTTTTTTACATTCTATTTACATGTTGGATTTTAAAGTATGTGTGCTAATGAGCAGATAATATTTTTCTCTTGAAATACTTTTCTCATGGAGTGAAAATCATGGTCAATGTGACGTCCAACTTAATACAAAATACATTTGAAGGGAAAGGGGGAAGAACTTAAAATTAATCTGAGGATTGTTATATAATCAATTATTATTATTATTATTCATGTCAATTTTCATATTTATCTAGAAATTTTTATGTATATGTTAGAAATGTAGTAATAAATATTAGTTTGTTTTATTAAACGAGGCGTATATATTTCATTAAGTGTAGTCTTTGTTAAGTGTGATTATTCATCATCATCAATGGTTGAATATTAGTTATTTAAGATATAAGTAAATATGCTAAAATTAAGCAATAATTATGAATTTCTTTATAAAATTTAGTTTTATGTTTAGGCTTAGTCCTAGAGCTGTAATTGAAACCCTTGTCATTATTGTTATTATTATCATCATCATCATCGTCATCAACATTTTAATTAATGAGCTGTTTAACTGTTTAAAGGCCATAAATAAATATTGATTTTATAATATTTAGTGATCTCTTAGTATTATTATAACCACATCCCATCATCTATTTCATGCAAGGATGAGTGAATTGCCATCCTAAATTAGTTATATATAATCTGAGCTAGTGAACTTATAAAAATATTGAAACACATTTGTTATGCTAAGATCTGAGAAATGATTTATGTCTAATATACTCCACTTTGGTTTAAAGATGTTTTACTTTTACCTAAATATCAGTGCTTATAGTGATATGGCTCAAAAAGCAAAATCTTCCATTTTATTATAAATAAAGTACCAAGAAGGGATTCAAACCCGGTACATGTGAAAGGTTATCAGATATAACCGTGTCTAGATTCAGATAATCTAGTGGCGCCCTGCTAGACCATATTCACTTAGTATTTGTTTAAACATGCACTTAACATCAAACCAAGGAATGAAAGTGGATAAAACCTACTGCCTGTATACCTGAGTTATATTTTATTGAATTACTAGTGTACTCACCTCACGTGATTTCATATAATACATGAGTCCATAATACTTGTTAATAATTTGCTATAATTTGTTTATAATTGACTCTTTACTTATGATCATTCTATGGACTACTCAGGTATGGTAATATTTATCTTTTGAACTCATTTAATTTGGTTACAATATATATATATATATATATATATATAT
>JAQFVV010009042.1:0-18313 GCA_028023455.1 Epiperipatus broadwayi | reverse complement strand
TTCTTTTATTAGGTTAGAATATATATATCTTAATATAAAAAAATATATGATTTTGGATATTGCAAGTTAGATCACCATAACTGTCTGCTATAGGTGATATGGTCATTAAAGAGTATTGTCAAAGATATTGTAGAACATTATTATTAATTATCTACCTAAATATAGATAAGTTTCATACAACAAATCAAATACTACTTCTCTCCTTAAGATCATCACATAGCTTTTTTTCTTTTATTTCTTTTTCTCATATTCTTTGTTATTTCTTTTTAAAATAACTTTTATAATGACTCTGCCTTTAAGCATATACTCAATCTCAATCTAATTCCTCTTCATAAGTCTCTTCTATAAATAATATTTTTTCATTTAATTTAATTTTAATCTCATCTGAGTAATTTTATCTTGTAGATTTACATTTACATAACCAAGCTAAACATGCTGCTAATCAATTACATATTCTTTAGTGCAAATTGTTGCATATTCATTCTTTATGATGATTATGACTGTATATATAATATACTTTTTCCTCTATTGCAATCTAAGCTTGCTCACTAGTTTTTTTTAGAAAGGTTAAACTTTGTATATAGATGTGAATGTTCTAAGAGCTGATTTGTTCTCATTACTAACTTCTGTTAACTTCTCATATGAATCTTATTTGCCCATGCATGTGTTATAGTCAGCATACAAGGATCTGTCTAACAGACGCTTATCTATAACTTTTGAAGCATAATGATTTTTAAATTAGTATTCGTTTTTGCTAATTAGTTTCTTAATATATCAAATTTATCTTCAATTGTTTAATTTGCTGCAATTTAAAAATCCCTTCACTCATATCTATGCAATACATCTTATTGATTTTAATTTTTTTTTAAAAATATTATTAAGTCATGGCTTTATAATATAAATTCTGCACTTGTCACAAACTGCAAACTGAAGCTAATCATCTCTTTTTCTTAAAAATCTAAATAATAAGCCTTATAGATTGTTTAAAAATAAAAGAAGCCTGATAAAGTTTGCTAAAATTTATACTGATTGAATTAAATTAGGCAATTCATTCACTATGCTTTAGAAATAATCCTAATACTTGAAAATATTAACTCCTTCATGTCTGGTATTGATTTCCATATAGATCTTTAATTATCTTAAAACAGAAGTGTTCCACTTTAAAAAATTTGACTTGCAATTAGCCTTTCACCAGGCGTTTCTAAATTCAAAGTCATCAAGTTTATTGAAATAAATAACTTACAATGGATTATTGTACCCAATATAAAACAACATATTTTTAACAGCTTTGAGAAGGTAATTCCATATTATTTCATTGCTTAATGACAACAAGAATAATGGTAAATTATGAAGATTTTCAAATGGCTGGTTTATTTTAAAACTATCATGAATGTAATTGAACCACCAAAGACATTCATTTCCTGGGACATATATAAGAAATAAACAAATAGCTATCTAAGAGAAGATTTTGGTATATGTCCAAGCAACTACCTTCACTAGTGAGAAGCAGTAATAATTTTTTTATATATAAAAAAGTTCTTTAAGTAAATGTGAGGGCTAAGATGCATATAACTAGGAAACAGAAAAGCAAAAAGTTTTCATCTTGATAAAAACTTTGTAGATATTTATATAAAGTATTATAAAATCAAAAATAAGATATAAATTACAAGTGAAAATTAAACTTCTTTTATTCATTTCAACTAATTAAATAAAATAATACACACAAATTCGATGAAATATTGAGAATACACTAAATAGCATAAGGCCATTAAATTAAAAAAGCCAATTGATCTAATATGTATTAATAATTTTTTTTCATAAGAAACTTGAATTTATTTATCAATTTTTAAAAAAATAAATTCAAAGTTTGTTAAAAGTTTCTTATTTCTTAAAAATACTAAAAAAATAAAGATTTCAAATAAACTAAAACAACTATAATAGTGAAGTTTTATTTATTAACTCTAACTTTATTTTTACAAAAATAACTTTAAAAGAAAATTTAGAATATAAGTACAATGAAACATGGTAAACATTTTGTATTGCTTAGAAAGGTGGTATTCAATCTTTTAACGTATAACTTCAAATATGATTTATCTTTATCTATGTATCCAAATAATGCCATTGAAGCAAAATTTATCTATAGAAAAACTAGTAATACTTTTTGTGGTTAATATAACAGCTAATCATGTAAATATGCTCATGATAGAGGAAAAGAGTAAAATGGAATTTAAATGCATATCAGAATAAATAACCAAACTATTACAATAAAATAAAATAAAAAATTAATAAAATTTTTCTTGCCTCAGCAAAATATCTTTTTTTTTCAAAAAAAACCCCAACAAAATCAGTACTCAAAAAAATTTGCTTAAAATAATTTTAAACAATCCAACTCTGTGACAGAACATTGACAGAATTTTTTTTTTCATATACTTTCTTAGATATCTTCTCATAACACTTAATGTATGCATACTCCAAGCTGAATATCTACTGGATAGAGAGTATATTTAAAATATTTCTTACCTTAAAACATGATATGTTCCCTTATCATAAGAAGGTACTAGTGGTGTTCCGTCATTTCCTAAACCCCAAGCAACACTGCATAACAACTGACCAGAAGTAAATAAAGAAGCAGGAGGGTCATGCTCAGAATCAAATTGAAAATTTATTCCTATATAAAAAATTTAAATGAAAAATTAAATAGCATTAAAAAAATCTTATAGAAAGTTGAAACCAATATTACCATTAATAGCAAATCCTACTCTCCAGTTCTGCTACCTATTGCAAGCTAAACTAATCAAGAGATGTTAAATGGTAATTTTTAAATCCGTATATGCTATTTATATTAAATTCTTATATCCTATCCATATTCCCAACTAGTTGATAGATTTAAAAATTTTAGATGATAAGATCCAGACCCAAAATTCTTCATTGAAGAAAAACATAAAGTAGAAACTAGTTTGAGAATACAGATAGAGCAACACTGGATAAGGATTTAATAAGTACTACTATCTATTGATTTATTCATGCTTACATTAGGTAGTAAAACTGGAATAGTAGAATTTATTACTGTTATAAATTAACATAATTATTTTTGTAAATTTATTTATATTATATAAATATTTCTATCATCATCATCATCATCATCATTATCAACCATTATCAATCCACTGCAGGATGAAGGTCTCTCCAAGTTTAATCCATCTTCTCCAATCTTCTCCACATCATCCCTGCACACTTTCTTATTTCATCCATCCATCTCACAAGTGGTCTCTTTCTGGGTCTTTTACAATCTCTTGGAATCCAGTTTAAAATTTCAATTGTCCATCTATTATCATCTCTTCTAGCAATATGTCCAGCCCAAGTCCACTTCAATCTTTTAATTTTTTCAATGAGGTCAATAACACCAGTTTGTATTCTTACCCATACATTGCGTTTTCGATCTCTTCTTGTTACTCCCAACATACACCTCTCCATACTTCTTTGAGTGGTCTGAAGTCTCTGTATTGCTCTTCTATTAAGTGTCCAAGTCTCAGATCCATAAGTAGAACTGGTAAAATATATTTGTTAAAAACCTTCCTTTTCAAACACACAGGCATATTTCCTTTTAGTATCAAGTTATTTCTACCAAAAGCACTCCAACCAAGTTTAATTCTATGATTAATTTCCTCCATTATGTTTCCATCTGTATTAATAATCTGACCAAGGTATTTGTAACTGTTAACTTCTTCTAATTCATCATAATCAATCTTTATTTTCATATTTTGAGCAAATCGATTAAACATTACTTTAGTCTTTTTAACATTTATCTTTAGTCCTACTTTCCTACTTTCATCTGATAACTCCTGCAACATTTCTTGCAGCTCTGAAGCATTATTTGCAAAAACAACTACATAATGCTTCAGAGCTGCAGGAAATGTTGCAGGAGTTATCAGATGAAAGTAGGACTAAAGATAAATGTTAAAAAGACTAAAGTAATGTTTAATCGATTTGCTCAAAATATTGAATATTAAATGCTCCAGAAGATAAAGCTTTAAAAAAAGTTAAATATCTGTTAAAGAACAGTACATGAAATTAATATATATGTAATCAAGATGAAAATCCTAATAATTTTAATTAGTCTATAAATTTATTCACAGAGTAATTAATATAAATTCATTATTAAATTCACAATTAAGATTCCTAAAGTATCACTTTTTAAAACAAACGTGTGAACACTTTTTCATATCAATGACAATCTATTATTCAAATTGACTTCCCAATAGATTGGTATTCAAATGAGAAATTAAGCATTGTTTGAAAGTTTATTATTCTGTAGGAATCTGATTTGTGAATTATAGTAGCATTGTATTCAAATTTAATACATCCATGAATAAGTTTATATGTAATTAAATATGGGGAAAGAACGTTGTTTTATGTAGATACTTTAAAGTATTTCTCACTTATCTTTGGACAATTATATATAATCCATAATTATTTTAGTATTAACATTTCAAATGTTTTTTAATAATGTATTAATAATATTTCTCTATTTAAAGTGGGCAAGGTATTACAGTCAAGCAAAAATGTGATAGGCATTGTCAGTAGTTAGTCACAACTATTTACAATAAAAATACAAAATTGAATGATTAGTTTGACATTCATCACGATTAGCACTTAAGTTTATCATAATACCACTGCACTATATGACACAGAACATTTATGAAAAATTAAGGTAAAGATCCTTTTCAGATGAAAAATAGTTGTGTTGATTGCTTTTTAATAAAGTTATTTATTTAATTACATAAAAAAAATACTAAATAAACAAAAACTCATTAAAAAAATAAATACAAAATATGTCTCTATTGTTGCTGTTATTGTTTTATTATTATTATAACAACAATTAATAATAATAAAAAACAGCCATTCATAAATGATTATGGGCATTCTAAATCCAAAAAGAAAGAAAGAAAGAAGAGAGAAAAAACTGCTCTAGAAATGACTTTTGTGATGACTGCATAAACCAATCTGTGCAAATACATCCATATGGAATATGCTGGTCCATTTTTGCTTATTTGATATTTTATGTTGTTTTTTAATTTCATGTGAAAAACTTTTCTTTCTGAAATACTTCAACTCTATGTTTAATTGTAGCTCTCCAATGCATTTTATACTATTCTACATCTTTCCAATGGAAATAAATGATATTATACTTGAGGTCTTTTGAGATAATCCTTATAACATAGAGAGGAATTACCTCTTTTATAAAAACCATACTTTTGTTAATTCATTTTACATGTCCAATCCAATAAGAGGGTAATCATCAATAGTGGGTTTTATAGTATCATATTTAGCAAAAAGAATGTTAATTGTCCATGAATCACTTCCTTAATTAATAGCTCAATAGACAGCTAATTTAGTGACAGTAGTTATTTTTCTATGACAAAAAATACTCATTCTTCAAATTGTTAAAAGCAGCTGTAGCACATTGAGGTTTGTTCCAACATCTAAATCCACTATCAAAGAATTTAAACTTGTTCACATTCTCAAACTGATAATCATCCAAATTAAAAATTGCTGAGGATTTTTCTTCATTACTGAATGATAAGAAAGTTGAGGTTTTGGACAGTTAATTAATAAACCAAAGCCTTTATATGCTGCATTCAACACATTAAATGCATTTTGTAAATTGTTTTTGAACTGGGAAAAATAACACAAACATGAATGAGGACACTTATTTCATACAAAAACTAATCTAAATGAAGAAAAGAGATGAACTCCTCACTCAAAAGCCCGGTACGAAGACACACAGAACCTATTCACTATACCACATCTGCCTAGGACCTAATGTATCAAATTCAACTCATCACATAAGACACTCTAGGAAAATATCAACACAACAAGCAACAAAACACACTCAAGATTTTCAATACAGATATACAACCATTGAAACAAAGAATTAACCCCCATTCTAACACCCTACTAATCAACATATAGTAGCAATAATAAATTTATATTTTGGAAAAAAAAAATAACACAAACATATCATACTGTAAATCTGGAATTAAAAAATTTTGTTTTTGTATCTTAATCAGACCATTGTCATAAAAATTGAAAACCAATATTGAAAAAATGTACGACCAGTTTTCATTTAAAATAACTCAGATTTTCCACCTGCAATGCTATATAAAATACATTTTGGTGAAGAACCAATTAATTTTAAACATTGCCATAGACCTTTTCATATTAACTGAATAAAATTCTTTCTCAATAAAAATAATCCTTTGTTCCTGACACTTTTCTTGCATTTTTATGACAACATTTAAACCATATCTAGGGTGCATCTTGATTCTCTAAAACCACAGAGAATTTCTTATAAATATTTTTATATGACTGTAGTGGATAATAATGATATTCCATGATAATTATTGCAATCTTATATTCTCTTTGTCTTTAAAAATTAGAACAATAAAAGAATCCTTAAGATTTGGTGGCATAAATTCATGGGTATATTTATTCCCAAAAAAAATTTCAAATATTTTTAAAGCTAATGTATCACAGTATATTTTATTTCATTAGAATTTGAAGCCTTTCCATTATTAATATTGAAAAGAGCTGCTTTGCTTTTACTAAGCTGGATATCTTTGTACAAATTTAATAAGTAGATAGTCTCTTCTATCTCTGTGGTTATCAGAGAGATCATAAATAAGATTGTTTAAATATATACTTTTTGCCAGCTGAAACTCCTATCTCAATTTCAGTTCTGAACTGATTCATTAGTAATTGTTCTGCCTCAAGCAAAAATCATAACTAAGGATTTTCAGTCTACTAAGCGTCTTTGTCATTGCTTTCTTAATTCACAAGAATTTGAAGTTAAAAAAAAAAAGAAATTGGAAATCAGAAATGCTGCATGCATAATGAAAAGGTGGGAATGTGATTACACTTATTAACAATCTCATTATCACAGTTAATATAGGTAGATGAAATTATTAGTGACATGAGAGTACAATAACTTATGTAACTGAAGAAGAAAGTAAGTGGAACAGAAAAAACTATATCGAAAATAGTGTACAGCCTTTGATGAATCAATATCCTATCCCACAAGGTAGCAGGAGATATACTTCACCAGGCACTGTTTATTTTTCACAATTGGCCTTTATATTTGAAGATCATTCCTCATTCTACTATATGGAATCTGTTTGTAAAGCACAGCATTCCATGTCTATATAAATTATGACAAAATAGATTCATAAATACTAATTTGAAGCTAAAAAAATTGTACAGCATATTAATTGGTTGATTTAAAAAAATAAATTTTTTTAAAAATATTAATAATATATTAACATAAAAAAAAGCAGATATGTAATGGAGGAAGAGAGAGGAAGAACAGGAGTGAGCAAGAAAGAGAGGAACAATGAAGGGGGAGTGCTATTGAAACAGTAAGATTTGTAGTCGAATCTTAAGTTTCACCTTTTTCTGTCGTCTCTCACTGACCGGTCTATCCTGCCCAAATTTAAACTTTTTGGTATCGAATTGTGTGTGTAGCAATATTAAAAATGTATAAATATATGTAGAATTCAGCATAAACATGCACACATTTCGATCTCAAATTAAAGGCAATAAATAGGGATAAAATAATATAATTTAGATTTCTTTTAGTTATATAATTTTGTATAATTTTAATCATTTATTTTGGATTATAAAGTTCGTATTTATTGCTTTGTTTAAATTTCATTTAATAATAATTCTAAAAAAATCTGATGTAATATTTAATTAAAAGTTAAAATAATCTTATGTTCCGTTTTTGTCTTTGAAATTTAAAAGCATCGGTCAGTGATAGATAATAGATTAATTAAAGAAAAATTCCCCAAAATGTAATTAGTAAATGTAAAATGTAAACAATAGAACGGCAGCTTTCTTTATAATTAAAACCAACAAAATGCATTGATTATCCTCAGGGCAGATTAAGTAGAATCTAAAAATACCATAACAAAAATGTGAAAGATCAAGATAAGAAAAGAGGCCATCTTAGAACTTAAACTTTAGCTTTGCTCTCGATCACTGAGAGTCTCCAAAATATAAAAATAAATTGTTCCTGCCAAGGTATGACCGAGTAAAAGCACCTGGATTATTCTCCATCGGGAGATGGCCTATTGGATGCCGAACTTTCCATTGCCCGTCATAAATTCACCATGAAGATCTGCTGCCTGAAATAAATGAGAAAGCTGCTGCTGCTGTTAAAGTAAATGAAACATCTAAATACAAGAAAGAATTGCCACTCATGAACTATTTGCTACTAAACCAATGGACTCGGAAAACTTCTTATAAAACAGGTACCTGTCTGTGTTCAAACTCTAGAGTACTCTAATAACATGCTATAGCTCTTCTTCATACTACTTATCTAAATTATAAAATGTAAAAACTACCATATGTATAACTAAAACTGAATAATTAACTTAATGTGTAAATTTCTCTAATAATCTAGCTTGCCTCATTCTATCTTTCTTGGGTGCGTATTTCTAAAATCTACATTTTATCTATATTTATTATTTAATTATTGCATGCTCATAATTGTCTCAATTTTCAAAGTTTAAATCTATGATCGCTTGAAATAGTGAGTGCGTGTCAGATTTCATTAACATTACTTTCATAAATAAATTAACTTTCATATAAATCGACACGCATTCAATGCATCATTTATTGTAATGCAGGGTCTACTACTTCGCAAATGGCTGGCATATTAGTTGTAATCATCCCCAGTTTAGATATGTTTTGTATTTATTAAATTGTAATGAATAATTCCATCAAATTACATTTCTTTGACAGTCGCCAACGTTCTTTAGTAAATGTTGATAATGTAGGGCCGAGTTAGAAATCTATTTAAATCTTAACATAATCGTTTATACATTATACATGTGTTACGTTTTAGAGACGCGATGACCCATTCTGCCATGAAATTTCCAGATTCTTCAGGGTTGAAATTAACACCAGTCATCCTACACAAGCGGACATAATGGGTGCTCCCGTAGGACATGACGACGTCATGCAGCCAGCTGGCAAACTGCGACATGGACCACTTGTCCCTGGTTATGCTTATGTGACACCTTACTTCGTCAGGCTGATGGCAGAGACCAGCTCGACATTCTTATAAACTTATTCATGGCATTGCAGTTTCGATATACTGCCATTCCACATCGCCTTTCTAAAGCGTACCACGTGTTCCTTTATTTAATTTTATTATTCTATATATCACTCCGCCTCTGCATTATCTTCATAATTCACTCTCAAATAAATGTTTGCCCTTAGTCATAAAATAAATATTTTAATTAAATAAATATATGTTCGCCGCTACTCTTAAATCTTACTTTAGACTCCTGCATTGCAAAGGTATAAATCCCTCCAGGCATGCATTAGAAATACTTACTCGAGAATTTTAGGTAGCTAGATTACGCCTTCAAATAAATGAATTCCTTTTGTAAACCTCTTACAAAAACATTATTCCTTTAATATATCAGAGGCCGTTCAACCGACGGACAGACCTCCTCCTCAAAAATGCAGGCTAGACCAGGTTCTCCAGCTTTTCAATCAATTTACATCTATTTTACAAAATCCATATAATACAAAAATCACCATCTGGGAAGCCCACCGTAAAATCAACCCTGAAATCAACTCAATTTTGCCAATGCTTGGCATCACTAATCGTAGAATTACTTTAATATTCAAGTTCTTAGCTTTAGAGCCTAAATTTTTAAACTACCTAGTAAAAGTAAATCTGGGAGCCATGCATACCAACTGGTTCCTCCACCACAAGAGATTTCTTAACAACATCGACCCTATCTGCCCAATCTGCAAGAGGCATGATGAGACATTTGACCACATAATTCGCTCATGTACTGGACTTGGTAGTATCAAACTTTTAATTTTCCAAAATAGTAAAATTGATATTTACAGCATCCTCTCACTAAAAGAATCTCTACTAAGTAAACAGTTTCCAATTATAAGAATGTCAATATTTCTCACCCACTCTCTCTGGAATGTGAGATGCAAATTAGTATTCACAACTCCTCCACCAGACCCAGACAGTCTATTCATTTTTCTTTTAAACAAAATCAAACATAAAGACATGACCCTTTCCTCCAAATTTTTATTTGAAAAAACCTGGAATCTATTCCAAATTCCAAAGCCCAATACATTTCCAGATAGCTGATGACAACAATCTATAAACCACAGGATTTATTCCATACCCTGGATTATTATCTCCATAAATCATCCACTATCAACCCAGTAGTGACATTATAGACTTTTGTTTAGTCAATGTACCATAAAAAGTTAATGTATTAAAAAAATAATATTCTCCCTAAATAAAATTCTTTTAAAACTAAATGTATTCTTTAAAATATAATCATGTCACAAATCCCGCTACTGAAGCTTTTAATCCATAAAATATTGTTAGTAAATGATCTTATTAAAATTTGTTAATAAATAATTTTAAACTATACGTCTGCAGTTACGTTTCATTTATTCGATACCCATTCTATATAATATTTCCTCAATTATATAAATACGAATGTTTAACTAATATTAGTTTGCTTATTGGCTAACTCGAAAATAAAATCATGAATCTCTTGCATATCCCTGACCACCGTGCCTAAAGAAATATTTACTGATGTCGCAGCAGATGCGTTGTTTCGTGGATTGTATTGAGGAAACGACAAACTATGTTCGAACTCAGTACCATGGGTGGCTTCGCTACCTCGATGGTGCTGCTGTTCTGTGTGGTGGTCAAATTCTGCATTATGTTTACGAGTCACACGTTTTCTGACAGTTACACTGTTTATTTTCCTTGTGTAACAAAAATTGAATCATTATATTTTTATTAATATTATGAACTTTTGAAGAATGAAGCCTAGGCAAAATTAAAAAGACTTGTAGTTGTTTCATACATTCTCCATATTACTTTATTTTGCTTTCTTTTTCCTTTTAAAATGTAGACTAATTAAATAATGCACATATTTATATATTCCGATTTTAAATATAAAATATGGAATAAATTAAAATTATTTGATAAGCATCTTTACATATACATTTACTTTTAAACAAAGGCAAAACTCCCCATACAGTAGTGCCATCCTGTGCCAAACAGAGTAATCAATAAATGCCAGAAGGCCTGTGCATAAAATCCCTATCTAGTGCCTACTCATCCAATATCCCCAGACTAGTTTCTGGCTTGTGGTCATCATCAGTGAGGAGCCTTGGATCTGAGAGCACTGCACCTAGATCTTAGGATCTAATGCAACCCTCCAGCAGCCACCTTTTAACTCTACTTTACTACAAAACTATGAGAATGAAATTGAAAACATTGTAAATATCTTCAATCTAAGCTCAATAGCTTATATAGTCATATGGGTCTGAACTCAATTCAGCACCCATACATTTTGGTGTCTTTGGCTCTTAAACAACCATAACCACCACTATCCTATTAGGCAGGATTGGTGTTAAACCATCAAACATCACATGATCACCATCTCTATACTAGCACATAATTTGTTGTAAACAAAGGCAAAACTCCCCATACAGTAGTGCCACCCTGTGCCAAACAGAGTAATCAATGGATGCCAGAAGGCTTGTGCATAAAATCCCTATCTAGTGCCTACTCATCCAATATCCCCAGACTAGTTTCTGGCTTGTGGCCATCATCAGTGAGGAGCCTTGGACCTGAGAGCACTGCACCTAGATCTTAGGATCTAATGCAACCCTCCAGCAGCCACCTTTTAACTCTACTTTACTACAAAACTATGAGAATGAAATTGAAAACATTATCTTCAATCTAAGCTCAATAGCTTATATAGTCATATGGGTCTGAACTCAATTCAGCACCCATACATTTTGGTGTCTTTGGCTCTTAAACAACCATAGCCACCACTATCCTATTAGGCAGGATTGGTGTTAAACCATCAAACATCACAGGATCACCATCTCTATATTAGCACATAATTTGTTGTAAACAAAGGCCAAACTCCCCATACAGTAGTGCCACCCTGTGCCAAACAGAGTAATCAATGGATGCCAGAAGACTTGTGCATAAAATCCCTATCTTGTGCCTACTCATCCAACATCCCCAGACTAGTTTCTGGCTTGTGGCCATCATCAGTGAGGAGCCTTGGATCTGAGAACACTGCACCTAGATCTATGTATGGGTGCTGAATTGAGTTCAGACCCATATGACTATATAAGCTATTGAGCTTAGATTGAAGATATTAACAATGTTTTCAATTTCATTCTCATAGTTTTGTAGTAAAGTAGAGTTAAAAGGTGGCTGCTGCAGGGTTGCATTAGATCCTAAGATCTAGGTGCAGTGCTCTCAGATCCAAGGTTCCTCACTGATGATGGCCACAAGCCAGAAACTAGTCTGGGGATATTGGATGAATAGGCACTAGATAGGGATTTTATGCACAAGCCTTCTGGCATCCATTGAATACTCTGTTTGGCACAGGATGGCACTACTGTATGGGGTGTTTTGCCTTTGTTTACAATAAATTATGTGCTAGTATAGAGATGGTGATCATGTGATGTTCGATGGTTTAACACCAATCCTGCCTAATAGGATAGTGGTGGCTTTGGTTGTTTAAGAGCCAAAGACACCAAAATGTATGGGTGCTGAATTGAGTTCAGACCCATATGACTATATAAGCTATTGAGCTTAGATTGAAGATATTAACAATGTTTTCAATTTCATTCTCATAGTTTTGTAGTAAAGTAGAGTTAAAAGGTGGCTGCTGGAGGGTTGCATTAGATCCTAAGATCTAGGTGCAGTGCTCTCAGATGCAAGGCTCCTCACTGATGATGGCCACAAGTCAGAAACTAGTCTGGGGATATTGGATGAGTAGGCACTAGATAGGGATTTTATGCACAAGCCTTCTGGCATCCATTGATTACTCTGTTTGGCACAAGGAGGCACTACTGTATGGGGAGTTTTGCCTTTGTTTACAACAAATTATGTGCTAGTATAGAGATGGTGATCATGTGATGTTTGATACATTTACTTTTCTAACTTTAAAATCTTGCTACACCTATATGGAAAACGATAAAACTTTTTAGTAAAAAAGATGATTTATAAAGAAAATTTAAAGAGATAAAGAAATTGCAAAAAACATTTAGATTTGATTAGTATATAGAAGAATTAAACAATTCAGATGTAAAAAAAAAAACAATAAGAAAAGAAGTAGTTAACTGAAGCAATAAATAAATAAATTATTAGCAAGGAATATAAATTTAAATGATAGTAGATTATACATGTGATTTGTATCGTAGAAATAACTAATTCAAATATGTTAAATGGGAAAAATTTAAAGTAAATAAAGAAGTATTGTGAAATGGAGGAAAATATAAAAATTACAGCTAAGTCAAAGTTGGATGTTTAAAAAATATGAAAGAAAAGGATATAAAAGAATTTATTAATATGTGCAAAATATTTTATGCATCATAAGAAAGATCAGTAGATTTTCTTTCAAAAGATAAGATTCTAAAAAAAAAAATAATAGAGTGAAATGTTGCTGAAAATCTTATGTACTTTAATAAATTAACCAAGTTTTGATCAGAATAAAAAAGCAAAAATTACAGTTGGAGTGGTGAGGATTTATATTGACTTTATAAAAAGAATTGATTGAACAATGATAGACTACTTTGATGTATATTTTAGATAATAGAAATTTTCTATGTAATACAGAAGATAATTTTAATATTAAATGTTTAACATAGTAACAAAATAATATGGAAAAGATATAAAAAGATGAAAATGCTAAATAAATGCAAATTTTGAAAAATATAGAATTAACATTAAAATAGTTAATTGCACCCATGCTTGAAGTTGATGGGATAATCATAAAATAAATGTTAAGTAGGAATGGTAAAGCCTAAAAATAGTTTGGAAGAAAAAGTAAAAAATAAAAAAACACTAAAAACTAAAATAATAAAGATAACAATAAACATGATGTTGAGAAAGAAGTGGCAGAGAAATTTTTTATCTATTTGAAACATTATTTAAATTAACAAAAATAATCAAATGGTTTTATTTCTCTGGACCAGAAGAGAAAGAACTGGGAGTGATACATGAGTTTCAAGCTCCAAAGTTTCACACTTTACTATTGCAGAAAACCATGCAGGGTATGGGAGGGGGATGGGTAGGCTAAGAAAAACTTTATAATGACTAAATATGATTTTTAAAGATTTTCTGTGGTTCATAAAAATTAGATTTGATAATAAAGTTTGTTATATTTTATTTGAAGTGTAACCTTATCTAGAATAGAGATTTGGACAATTATGAAAATGTGGAAATATGGTTAGAAATTTTATAATTATGAGTTTGGATAAAAATAAAGATAAATTAAGATAATAAAAATGCATTGAAATAAAGTATATAGGAATATATTATTTATTAAGAATATCAAAAATATAAAAAAAAATTGGACCGGGTATATAAAAAAAAAAATTATGCAAGATATATTTAAAGATATTGCAAAATAAAAAAAGTCTTAAGATAACCCTAAAACTGTGGCAGTTATGACTTTTTAAAGAGGAAAATAAAGAGAGTAAATTTATAGAAAAAAATATGACCTAAGTTTAAGTTTAAAATATTATTTTTATTACAAACAATGATTGTAATGTATGAGCAATTTGTTCAAAAGGTTATATAATATTTAAATACTTATATAATGAGCTGAGCACAACAGTTATATTCAATAAACTAAACTGAGATTTTTTTTTTTTTTAGATGTCAACTGGAATAAATCAGGAACCTCTAGTTCTTAAGTTGTTATGATCCCTACTAAAGTTAACTGATAAGAGCAATTATTACTAAATTAAAGAATTTTATACTAACCACTTCCAACTCCTTCATGTTCATGGAAAACTCTTAGATCACTGCTGAAGTCATGAGGTTGGATTTGAGCATTCTCTGCAGTTAATGAAAAATTGGGAATTTCTGCATAAATTTCTGCCATCATTATATTTCCCTGCTTCCGTTTTTCAAAAATCTACAATAAAATTAAAAATAATAAATACATTAATATGTGAATATGCAAATATTAAAAAATGTACTGAGCATAATAATAATACATGTATAAAACAATCATCAATCTCTAGTGAAATTTAAAAAATTAGCATATATTTAATGATACTTATCATTATATAATAAAACAAAACACATATCAAACCCTCATTACATGTATGTTTCATTCACAACTTATCTATCAGTTATGCTAGAATTTTAAACATATATGAACCGAGCCAATATAATAGCCAGTTCATATATAACTAGTTTCATGTGATGTCTTTTATTTTTAATATGTGATGATGTTAATATATCAATCATAATATAGATATGAGATATATGTCATAAGAATTAAATTTGTTTACCTTATATTCCATAGAAGTCAGTGCTATTCAACAAAAATTACAGTTTGAAATTTTACTAAGAAATGCTGAATACTTTTTATATTCTAACCATGTTCAGTGCATTTACAAATAAAGTACATATTTAATTCAGCAATCACAAAAATTTCCAATTTAAGTAAGATTTGAAATGAGATTACAACTGTTCTGTTTTATATAATGAACATCTAATATTGAAATTTTGATTAATTTATTAATTTCTCTATATTTTGACAATAAAATATATCAACTAAAGCAAGTTAAGTTATATATGAACTAACTACTATATTGATGTGATTAACATATATTTTATAACTCTAGCATACCTGATGAACCTAGGCTGCAGATGAAATATAGTACGAGGAATTAACCTGTGTATATATATATATATATATATATATATATATATGTGTGTGTGTGTGTGTGTGCATTATAAAATAATGTATGTAACAGTACAAAATGTTATATTTAAATATACAATACTGAATATTGATTAATTAATAAAATTGGAACAATCGGTACCTGCAATTTAATGCTTTCGGGCCATTGAACAATCTGAATATTAAAGATTTCAGCAAACACAACTACAAAATCAGGACTCAAACTCCTGATCAATAGGAAAGAAAAGAACAGATAATATAGTACTTAAATTATATGGAAATTGCATGAATAATAATTAATTATTTAATAAAATTATATTTGTAAAAATAATAATAAAAATAGCAAATTATGAATTCAAAATCGTAAAGAAGCTCTGAATTTTCCTTAACTTATCATGACATTAATCACAAGCAAGCTCTATTTCAAATATTATTTTATTGATAGGATTATGTTAAATTATATACACACATATAATTACAAAGTTATTTTAACTGTTGTCATTCTAAAATCTACTAACTCCACACATTTTCAGAGAAAAAAAAATTTACAATAAAATGTACCCACTTCTCATCATATATATAATTTTCCAGTTTGATGATGATTGTTATTATTATTATTCATTATTTGTTCTATTTATTAATACAATAAGATTTATTATGAATCTCTATACCTTATTATAGCTGGTCTTCAAATTCTTGTTAATTATTTTGCTTAATATACTTAGATATGATGACAATATTGTTTTCATTAAATAGGTAATGCAAAACAACACTTAGATAGACCACTATAAAAAACAGACTTCTGTGTCTACTTCTCCTCCTCAAAAAAACAAAACAAAACAAAAACATTACTCTCTAGGTTTGCCAATTGCAAGTAATAGTTTGAGTAGTTATCCAATCTTGTTTTAGTCTGTAGCTAAAATATAAGTACATATCCATTTACCAACAAATACTAGAAATAGTTGAGTTGGATATGGATTGGCTAATTGTTTAGATTAGAATGTAAAAAAACAATTCATGCATTACCTGGTTGAAATTTAAATCCAAATTGTGGGCACAATAGGAAGATGTAATAACACTAAACCAGAAGGTTGGTTTAATATATATATTGTAACGATATATAAATATGTCGCTACATTAATTTAAAATAAAAACTTAAAAGTTCGCAAATAAAAGGAAAAAACTAAACGCTAAAATTAAAATGTTTGTTAAACATATATATATATATTCGCACAGATGCTAAACTTTAAAAATATTTTTTTCATAAACAAAAAAAAAAGTATTTGAACGTATTTTTTTTAATAAAAAAATACAAGATTGAAATATAAAAATATTTTAATAAAAAAATAACGTAAGTTAAAATAAAAACAGGTATTAATTAATTCCTGTAATCTGTAAATGGAAATGATTGTTTATTAATTATCTAAAAGCTGTTTAATTAAAAAGTCAGATGAAAAGTTAGATAAGAGAAGAAAGAGATTTTAGCTTGACCAGTGGAAGCAAATAAAGGCCCGGACCATAACGAAAAAACAGAACAGTGACGTTTTTGTTCATGGAATCCATAGGAGGACTATAAAAAGAAAAAATATTGAGTTCCAGTCAGTTTTCCAACTTGATTTTGGTGAGTCGAGCGACAAGACGCACTTGCCATCCTCACTCATTTATTTTAAAAATGCAAAGACTGTGATACCAGAACAGAACCAGCTAATGCTACCTCCAAAATATCAGACCGGTCTTCCAGGAGAGTCTCCGTGGGAATTGCCAACGGGAACATGGACTCTTTTACCATGAGCTATATGAAATGAACAATTATTGAAATCAATTAAGAACTTTCGTCAAGTTTTACAAATTAATAAACAAGCCAACTTAAATGTTAAAACGGACTCTTATCTGACTTTTGTAAGTTTTTAAATCAAATTAATAAGGTTTAATTTTATATGTTTTCCGATTGATAAAAATCATTTCCATTTTTTTTTCTTGTATAAATTGTTTATTGTTTAAATTTTAAATGATGAAATTTAGGTTGGGTATAGACGTTGCATAGATTCATTAGTGGTTGATAATGTTGTGGTTTTCACATTCGATTAGAATATATGTCAACGATATCACTGCAAGCATCTTACGATGAATGCTAATGGGATTTGTATATTCCCTATGCAAGTGACGTTTATCGATGACTTTGTATTTTGATCGGTTGTGTTTAATTTGTAATGTTTTTGACCGTGGAATCTGTGCAGCTGATCTGTACTCAACATTTTAAAACAAATTTTATAAAATGCATTTGTGCAAACGTATTTAAATGTTAAATTTAAGTCGGGCGTGAATGGCTATATAGTTTTGTAAAGTTATATTAAGGGAGGGTAATCTTAGGTTATTCATTTCGTAGTTGAATTGGTTCAATGGATTGGATATATTTGTGTAATTAGTAGATGTAGTATGAGGTCCGCTACGGGCAGGATTATAGATACGCCACACACCCTCTGTTTGCCTATGGATGGGTTTGTAAGTCGGCAGAAGACCGCAGTCCA
>JAQFVV010009041.1:0-18326 GCA_028023455.1 Epiperipatus broadwayi | reverse complement strand
CATTGTTCCTTTTCTAAAGAGCTCATCAATCCCTTTACCCTTTCTCACAGAAGGCCCATTTCCATGATTCCTCTCCTAATTAAGAACATTGAGGCCATAGTCAAGAACAAAATCCAAAATCCAACTCTACACACACATCACACCATATCAATTTGCATGTAAATGTTCTATCATCACAGATGATGTGTAGCATTATCTTTTTCTGGTAGAACACATCAGACTGCACAAAAAATCCAAGCCTATATTTATTCAACTAGACTTTGCCTTGGATTTTGACTTTGTTATATCTACTGTCTTACTCCAGACTTTCCTTGACTATGAAGTCCCTGGGCATATATACCAGAATTATTGGTAATCTGCTTTTGAACAGATCTATCTTTATGTCACTGGCTGGAAGACTCTCCAATAGTTTTAGACCTTATCTTTCCATTCCCCTGGGATTGCCACTCACTACTCTCTGCTTCATCACCTATATAAATCCAATGCTCAGAGAGATAGAGCACAGACTCCTGGAATTTTTGTGCCAGTTCTAAAACATTATGTACAACCCATAACCTATGTTGACGATGTTACTATCTTCCTCCATGAGAAAACTCACCTTCCAACACTCATACAAATAATCAAAAAATATTCAAAGAAACTAAATCTGAACATCAACTATAGTAAGTCCTCCATGTGAAAAATCAGCACTTGCACAGTGATTCCGTCAGTCTTTACAGCTGAGCCACAACTCTTCCTTGGTTTTCCTATGGCCAAGTCCAGACTTGATATGGCAAAAGACATCCAACACTCCATCTTGTAAAAAACTAGGAAAGTGGTTCGATCTTTATCCCGAATCTCACTTTCCCTGCTTGGTAAAGTAGCCCTTCTCAACATGCTGGTGTTTCCAAGATTAAATTATTATCTTCCCATAATTAAACCTACTAAAGCATTTCAGTCATCAATGAACTCACAGTGTTCAAAGCTCAGGTGGAATGGAAAGATTGTTGCCATCAGCATCTGCAAGATGCAGATGCCCAGAGAGTTAAATGGAATTGGATTGCACTCTATTTCAACAATGTATCTACAGAAGGCAATTGCAGTTCTTCATGCAATTCACTTAAAATAGCCAGAACTAAACCTAGCCATTCCAGTGGAACCTACAGACACACCACCACATCTTGCTAGCAGATGGGTCACAATTATTTGGTTACATGTCACCAAGCTGACAAATCTTTCTAAAACTTTCCTTGAAAGTAAAATAACTTACTGGCAGGCCTATAACCTCAGATTTGAAAACCAGACTGCCCTCCTGACCACATTGAACATAACAATAAACCATTGCTTAAAAAATTGAAGAAATGGTTTGTTGTACCAAAATACACAGACTTTATCTTAAAGCTCAACATCTCATCCTTATCCACTAACCATTTTTAGTATGAATAAAAAGCTTCACCAAAATCAATCCTCAATGCCAGCTATGTAATACTGCTGATGAAACCATCCAACATTTACTTTATAATTGTCCGTTTTTTTCCCAAATCTAAAACATCATCACAGAGAAAGTTACAGCTGACATCAGAGAAGCCTTAAATATCCAGAATGCCATCAAGATAGGAATTTTTTACTTGTATTTGATTCTCTGTCTACCTTACCTTTGCAGTCTGGTTGACCAGATGCGAATGTGTTTTCCGTTATTCAGGCTCTACTGTCACAGAGACCTTTATAGAGCTTGTCAAGAGCATAAGTGCCAGGGACTGGCTGCTTGCACAAGAATGGTTATACAAAGATACTTGGTCCAGGAATGATCTACCAAGCATTTGATTTTATGAACTTTTGCAATCACTCATGCAGTATACCATGTATGAAAACAGTATCATGAAACCATGTAAACTTTGTTAATGTTCACTAGATGGAGCTTACTACTAGTTCCAAATAAGCATTAATAATAAGTGCCAAAAAAGAAAAAAATCAAAATCTCTATCATACTATCCTCATCTCCAGACCAATTGGTTTCAAGCTTAATGGATCACCTCAGTGAAGACTTATGGTTTCAGAAACTAGATTTAAAAACTCCAAAATAAATAACTATAATATTATAAACTGCAATACTTTTAAATGGCTTATGTATTATTTAAATAATAAGCAAAATAATGCTTAAAACTAAATGGGATAATTAGTATCCAATAGAAACTACCAGTAACTGTAAAAACATTCACAATAAGGATATAATCATTATTTATAATTGCTGTCAAGGCAACTTTCTCCACTTTTAATAGCAATATGGAAATCCACTTTTACTAATGGTCCATTGAATATATATATATATATATATATATATATATATATATATATATATATATATATATATATATATATATATATATATATATATATATATATATATATATATATATATATATATATATATATATATGGATCCTTAATGATTGCAACTTGCCTACTGATTATGAAATATTATTATAATGAAGTTAAAATAAACCTTTTTACAAATGAAATAAACATGTCACTGTAATGTAGACTAATAAAGAGGTTTATTTAAACTTCATTGTATCAATATTTCATATTATGTAGTCAAGTTGCAATCTTTACATGTCCATATATATTCAATGGACCATTAATAAGTGTGGATTTTCTTTTTTGTTATTAAAATGTTAGAAGGTTGCCTTGACATCAGTTAGAAATATTGATTACTATCTTTACTGTAAATTTTTATGAGATTAATGATGGTTCTAGTGGTTATTAATTATCCAATTTAGCTTTGGCATTATTTCACTTATTTACATAATACATGAGAAATTTAAACGCATTGCAGTTTGTAATGTTATAATTGACTTATTTATTAAGCTGCATTACAGTGTCATGTTTATTTCATATTAAAAGAGTTTTATTTAAACTTCATTTTATCAATATTTACTAGGCTGTAGTCAAGTTGCAATCTTTAAGTATCCATATATATTCAATGAACCATTAGTAAAAGTGGATTTCCATTCTTGTTATTAAAAGGTGAGAAGATTGCATTGACAGCAATTATTCCATTTAGCTTTAAGCATTATTTCACTTATATATATATATATATATATATATATATATATATATATATATATATATATATATATATATATATATATATATATATATATATATATATATATATATTGTAACCGGACCACCACACAACCCCTTTATTACTTCGGTTCTAACACTTTCCTGATGAGCATGTTGCAGGACAGAACTATCAATTGGCATTATCCAGTGCAGATGTTAAACCCCCTACAACATTTTTCGTGCTAATCAGAGGATGTAGTACCATAGATACTGAAAGCATCTAGACCTTTCTATGTTTGGTTTTCCAAATGGTGCCACTAGAGTTCCATCTCACTATAACTTGACTTACCTAGGTTTATTTAACCAGATGAAGCTCAGTAGGCATGAGATTCTCTTGAACAAGTGCAATGAATGATGAGTGATGCAATAAAAAAATTGAATTGAACAACTGGATAACTAAAAGTACTTTTAGGTAACAACAATTTTATTTAACAACTGATAGTATTTAATTCAGAGTTCCTTATTTAGAGATGATGTTTGGAAGTAGTTTAATTTAACAATTGTTCATTTTCAAGTCCATGCATATCCATGTGAGAATTTATTTCCAGTTTACTTATGAGAAGTTTAAAGCATTTTCTTTATCAATAATCCATTTGCAAGTCCTTCCAATAAAGTATATGTAGTCAAGCAGTTATGAATTATACAGCATTTCATTATTTGGGAATTACTACAGGTTGTTAAACACTTAAATTCAGCAATTCTAGGTTTGTGAATTATTTATAATTTATTCAAATATAGATGTATGTTCATAAACATAAACTTTATTATATTATCCATATAGAAGTATTATGCAGTTAATTATTCTAACATAAATATTTACTTGGGCTGCTGCAAATGTATATTTTTATACATAAGTTCATCAGCAGCTGCATTTATTTATCAGCCAGTTAGAGTTATATGTAATAGCTCAGTATTTCTGACCCTTCTAGGTATATTTATTTGTAAATCAATAATATCAATCATTGTAAAATGTATCTGTAGATGAGAAGTCAATCCTTATTAAAAATGCATTTTGATTATAGGTATTTTAGTATTTTTAATTTATCTTTAATAAAATGTATTTCCATAGCAAATTTGTTCATAATTTTTTTTTTCTTTTTTAAGAAAGATGTTTTGTTTTATCTTTTATAAACATATATTAATATAGAAAAAAATATAAGATCATTACAAGTATTCATTTTTCACTTACAAATGTATCTGTAGATGAGAAGTCAATCCTTATTAACAATGCCTTTGGATTATAGATATTTTTTAATATTTATCATTTACAATTTATTATTAACAGAACATATTTTTATGCAGCTATTTTTATTAATAATTTCTTTTTTTATTTATAATAAAGACATTTTGTCTATCTTTTAAAAACACATCAAATTTTAGTTTAAGAAAGACATTTAGTTTTGTCTTTTACAAACGCACATATTAATAAATATTTTTATAAAATCATTACCTTCATTTATCCAGTTTGTCCCTACAAAAAGGGGCAATTTTATTTCAGCTAGATGGCTTTATTGGCTTTAAGTCATGTCTATCTACTCAGGAAAATTTTGGAAAATCATGGCTTAGAATGGAGAGAAAGAGCTCTTGGTTTATTCTTCCATCGTTATAATTTCCTTAATAATGTTTTCTTTTTCCATTATTAACAGTGGTTGTAAAGGTTGTATTCCAAGGTGATGAAGGTTAGAGTTGAGTAACACTTAAATAAGAATTTTAAACTTTTTAATTCTTCACTTTTCTTACTAGCTTTTTCAAAAAATCTTTCGATAAAATCTTCCTTAAACATACACTTTAAAAATCCAATCTAATCTGCACTGAACATCCAACATGACTATTTATATTCTGACTTGTGGATTGATTAAGCAGCCTTTCTCATTGTAGCTAATTTTCATACCACTCTCATTTAAGCCCAAGTGCTTTGTTTCTTTTTAATAATTGGATAATCCTTTGATGGCAAAGATAAGAAATCACAAAAATTAAGTTATGTTTTTCAATTCATTAAGATTTCCTCAAGCTGTAATCACACTTTATTCAAACACATCATTCCAAAAATTAAAAATTTAATCTTTTTAATAAATGTCAGCTTTTATTTACATCATATTTTGAAACTATAAAATCAATAATGATTTTTTTTTAACTATAAACTTTTTGCTTTATTTCTTTTTTAATTTGATCAAATCATGCTAGTCTTTTTTAAATGAATGGATCTTTTGAATATACATACGTGGAACAGTATATCTGTTTCATTACCCCCACCAAATTTAGCAATGAAATCACCTGGAAGTATGATTTTATTCCATATATACTATACACATCATTTCTCATTACTGCATTTCCATTGGTTTTAAGTTTGCTGATGAAATGGGTAAGATGAGCTGGAAAAGTGAATACATGAACTGTAAGCTCCAATGCTAGAGCAAGTAGATGGCCAAACACAACCTACCATTACACACTGCCCCATGATATGAGAAAATACTTCATTTTAAGCACTACATCTCTTGCACCTAGAAGGATCATCCATAAAGGGTAGGAGCCAGAAAAAAACAATTTGGCACTCAGCCAACCCTGCTAAACTTCTGTGAGTCTTAAGGGCTTATTCATTTGGTCTATTCATGAGACCAAGGCCTATTGATGAGGCCTATATATACACACTGCTGGACTACTCTCGGAGCTCAACATCCAGGTCTGGTTAGTTCTGAGATACTTCAGAGCATCATAATACAAAGCATCCAAGCAGCTCTGCTCAATAATCCACCTGTCTCAACATGAAAAAACATGTCCATGCATCACTACATCACACTCAAAAACTGTTTCCATCAGCTATCTCAATTTTATTGTTCTGTTATGTAACTACAGACTGGTTTGGGAGAATGATAATCATGCTATTGCATCTTTCTTTGTTTTGAGGTGATACACTTCTGTTTTGTTCTATTTTCAGGTGTTTTTGAGGCCATATATCATCATCGTGGCTCATTTCTTTAGCCAAATTTTTCTGCAAGATATGATCACTATTTCATCTACTTATAACGCGGGTTTGGTATGGGCTATGCATGTTGCATGTTGAATATCTTCTTTGTCTTTTCCTTGGTGGTGTCCCATTTCTTTTGTGCTGATACCATGGTGGTGGGACATATTTGCTATATTATCTAGGTGGAATTTTCCTTTTGTATATGATGGCTCCTATTCTAAACCCATCATCTCTTCTATAGGGAGGTTGGTTTTATGGTTGCTTTGCTCCTCCTTCCTTGGTTGCTATGCACCACAGCTATCATATGCTGCTAGTAGTTCAGCAACTTGCTCAATATATCAACAATCAGTCCCAATTAGCTTTATTTCAATGCAACTTGGGATGCTGTGCCATTTCAATCTAATAGTCTGGAGTTCAGATAGGAGGTCAGATGTCAAGTTTCTCAAACTGGCCACCTGTCTTCTAAAGAAGGTTGTATAAAGCTCTCCAGGTTGACATTTCTCATGGGATACCAAAATATTTAATACCCTCCTGATAATCATTGCTCCAGTAGCAGGTCATTAGTGCTCTTTTAAAATCATCAAAATTTATAGGTTGGATGAACAGTGAATCCCACCATGATTGTGCTGCACATTGGAGATGACTACATGCTATTAGCAGCATTGCCTCTTATGTCAATACACTAAAAGTAAAGTATCTCTCCAAATTTTTTGTCAATAGATTAAAAGTAAAGTATCTCTCCAAATTGCCCTGAAAAAGTTCTGATTTTTAAAAACTGGTTTAAAATTCCAGACATCTAGTTGGTTATAGAGACTTCATAACTAACTTGGTAATTCTCTTTTTGACTTTCTTTTAAAACTGTTTCTGTCTTTCCTTGTTTAGACAATGTATTGTTGTTTTATAATTTCTATCTCTTTCATCTGGGTTGTCAATATATCCACCTTCTCCTGCATGGATTCTTGAATTTTTCTTATTTTTGTATCCATGGCCTCACATATCTGGGTCATTTTAACTTCCTGTTCTATTAATGAGCCTTTTACTTCTTCCATCCCTTACTTCTTAATTTTTAATATTTTGTTAGTCTTCTCTTTTATTAACTGGTCATACTTTTCATTTTGGCTTTCAGTTATTTCTCTGATTTGTTCTTTCAATTCTCTTTTGTCTTCTCTCTGTTCTTCTCTTTTCTTATGTTCTTTTTCTCTTTGTTTCTTTTTTGTTGTCTTTTTTTTCTGTGTGCTATGTTATTTTTTCTCATCCTCTCTTTTCTTGTTAGCATATTCTCTTTCTTTATTTCTTTTTTGTTATCTTCCTCTCTTTGCTCATCTCTTCTTCTCTCTGTTCTCTCTGTTCTTTGTTATTTTCTTTTATCATTTCCATTAACTTGGCAATCATGGACATTTCCCCTATTTTCTGTGATTGCTTTTGATCTTCACTTTGTTTTCTTGTTTATCTTTTTTCTCAGGTAGTGTCTCTATACCTTCTGTATTTCATCTTTTTTGTTTATGACCTGGTTATCATCAATGTTTTATTATTTATAGTTTATTTCAATTTTGATAAACTACTCTCTCCATCCATACCATGATTTAACCCCAAGTCTTTGTTACATATGTTTTATTCTTTATCTACCATTTATGCCATTCATTTTTATGTTATTTTTTCCACCCCATTTAAATCACATCACTGCATCATATGCACTGCTCATATCACAGAATCGTGACATTATTATGCCTATAGTTAGGATTTTTAGACAAGACCCCATGTTGGGAGCCAAATGTAACCCAACTACCACACAACCCCTTTATTACTTCAGTTGTAACTGTTTCCTGATAAGCATGTTGCAGGATGGAACTATCAATAGGCATTCTCCCCTACAACAATATATCCTGTTCATCAGAGGAAGTAGAACCATAGAGACTGGAAGCATGTAGACATTTCTATGTTTGGTTTTCCAAACAGCAACACTAGAGTTACATCTCACTATAACCTGACTTACCTAGGTCTAGTTACACCAGAATTAGCTCAGTAGGCATGAGATTCTCAGGAACAAGTGCAATGAATGATGAGTGATGTAATAAAAATGAATAACTGCAAAACTATATGTAGTTTTAGTAACAATATTAAACAACTGATAATATTTAATTCAGAGTTCCACTTAAAACATTATGTTTAGAAGCAGTTTAATTTAACAATAGTTTATTTTCAAGTCCATGCATATCCATGTGAGAAATTATTTTCTATTCACTTATGAGAAGTTTGGCAGTAATTTAATTTAAGAATAGTTCATTTTCAAGTCCATGCATACCCATGTGAGAATTTTTTCCAGTTCACTTATTGGAAGTTTAACACAGTTTTTTATCAATAATCTATTTGCAAGTCATTCCAATAAAGTATATGCAGTCAAGCAGTTATGATTTATACAGCATTTCATTATTTTGAGAATTACCACAGGTTGGTAAACACTTAAATTCAGCAACTCTAGGTTTGTGAATTATTTATACTTTAGTCAAATATAGAGGTATATTCATACACATAAAGTTTTTATATTACCTATATAGAAGTAATATGCAGTTAATTATTATAACATAATTATTTAATTGGTCTGTTGCAAACATATATTTTTATACATAAGTTGATCATCAGCTGCATTCATTTACTAGCCAGTTAGAGTTATATGTAATAGCTTAGTATTTTTGACTCTTCTAAGTATATTTATTTGTAAATCAATAATATCAATCATTATAAGTATTCGTTTTTAGTTTACTTTAATTCAAATGTATCTGTAGATGAGAAGTCAATCCTTATTAAAAATGCATTTTGATTATAGGTATTTTAGTAGGTGTAATTTATCTTTAATAAAATATATTTCCATAGCTAAATTTGTTCATAATTTTTTTTGTTTTTTAACAAAGATGTTTTGTTTTTATCTTTTATAAACACATATAAATATTGAAAAAAATATAAAATCATTACAAGTATTCATTTTTCACTTTATTTTAATTCAAATGTATCTGTAGATGAGAAGTCAATCCTTATTTAAAATGCCTTTTGATTATAGATATGTCTTAATATTTATCATTTACAATTTACTATTAACAGAACATATTTTTACGGATTTTTTTTTATTAATAACTCTTTTTTTTATTTATAATAAAGACATTTTGTTTGTGTTTTAAAAACACATATAATTTTAGTTTAAGAAAGACATTTAGTCTTGTCTTTTACAAATGAACATAGTATCGAATATTTTTATAAAATCATTACCTTCATTTATCCAGTTTGACTTTTCAAAAATGGGGCAATTTTATTTCAGCTAGTTTGCATTAGTGGCTTTCTGTGATGTCTATCTACTCAGGCAAATCTTGGAAAATCATGGCTTAGAATGGAGAGAAAAAGCTGTTGGTTTTTTCTTCCATCATTATAAATTTCTTAATTTTTTTTTTTCTTTTCCATTATTAACAGTGGTTGTAAATGTTATATTCCAAGGTGATAAAAGTTAGGGTTGAGTAACACTTAAATAAGAATTTCAACTTTTTAATTCTTCACTTTTCTTACTATCTTTTTCAAAAAATCTTTCGAAAAAATCTTCTTTAAATATATACATTAAAAATCCAATATAATCTGCACTGTGCTTCCAACTTGACTATTTATATTCTGACTTGTTGATTGATTAAGCAGCCTTTCCCAGTGTACCAGATTTGCATACCACACTCATTTAAGCCCAAGTGCTTATTTTACTTTCTAACAATGGGATAATCCTTTTCACAGCAAAGATATGAAATCACAAGAATTAAGCTATGATTTCCAATTCATAAAGATTGTCTCAAGCTGTAATCATACTTTATTCAAAAACATCATTCCATAAATTAAAAATGTAATCTTTTTAATAAATGCCAGCTTTTATTTACATCATAATTTGAAACTATAAAATCAGTAATGATTTTCTTTTAACTATAAACATTTTACTTCATTTCTTTTTTAATTTGATCAAATCATGCTAGTCATTTTAAATGGGGAGGTTCTTTTGAATATATATATATATATATATATATATATATATATATATATATATATATATATATATATATATATATGAAAAACAAAAACAAGTTAATCACGTAACCTGCTATCACTTGTTATTTATGTTCAAAAGATAGCGCTATACCAAAACCGCCGAACAAGTGTAAGATTTGTTTTACATAAACAAAAAAATGAGTCAGAAATTAACTACCTCTTTCATTTGCTCACCCCCAGATCAGCTGATTTCAAGCTGGTTTGCTCTTCTCAGTGGGGGATAGAGTATAGAAACTAGATCTAAAACACTGACTCTCAAGTGTTTATGCAAAACGTTTCTATCAGATTGCAAGCGTGAATTTTTCAGACCGGTAAACTCTTCAAACTCAGCCTAGCAAGCCAGATATTTATATGGGTCTGATCTCAGTTCAGAATCACCATATAATCAAAGTTTCTGCAATATATATCATTGCAAAAAAACTTTAAAGGTACATTTATGAAAAACAAAAACAAGTTAATCACGTAACCTGCTATCACTTGTTATTTATGTTCAAAAGATGGCGCTATACCAAAACCGCCGAACAAGTGTAAAATTTGTTTTACATAAACGAAAAAAGTCAGAAATTAACTACCTCTTTCATTTGCTCACCCCCAGATCAGCTGATTTCAAGCTGGTTTTCTCTCTTCAGTGGGGGATAGAGTATAGAAACTAGATCTAAAACACTGACTCTCAAGTGTTTATGCAAAACGTTTCTATCAGATTGCAAGCGTGAATTTTTCAGACCGGTAAACTCTTCAAACTCAGCCTAGCAAGCCAGATATTTATATGGGTCTGATCTCAGTTCAGAATCACCATATAATCAAAGTTTCTGCAATATATATCATTGCAAAAAAACTTTAAAGGTACATTTATGAAAAACAAAAACAAGTTAATCACGTAACCTGCTATCACTTGTTATTTATGTTCAAAAGATGGCGCTATACCAAAACCGCCGAACAAGTGTAAAATTTGTTTTACATAAACGAAAAAAGAGTCAGAAATTAACTACCTCTTTCATTTGCTCACCCCCAGATCAGCTGATTTCAAGCTGGTTTGCTCTCTTCAGTGGGGGATAGAGTATAGAAACTAGATCTAAAACACTGACTCTCAAGTATTTATGCAAAACATTTCTATCACATTGCAAGCGTGAATTTTTCAGACTGATAAAGTCTTCAAACTCAGCCTAGCAAGCCAGATATTTATATGGGTCTGATCTCCGTTCAGAATCACCATATAATCAAAGTTTCTGCAATATATATCATTGCATGAAAACTTTAAAGGTACATTTATGAAAAACAAAATCAAGTTAATTTCTGACTCTATTTTTCGTTTATGTAAAACAAATCTTACACTTGTTCGGCGGTTTTGGTATAGCGCCATCTTTTGAACATAAATAACAAGTGATAGCAGGTTACGTGATTAACTTGTTTTTGTTTTTCATAAATGTACCTTTAAAGTTTTCTTGCAATGATATATATTGTAGAAACTTTGATTATATGGTGATTCTGAACTGAGATCAGACCCATATAAATATCTGGCTTGCTAGGCTGAGTTTGAAGACTTTACCGATCTGAAAAATTCACGCTTGCAATCTGATAGAAACGTTTTGCATAAACACTTGAGAGTCAGTGTTTTAGATCTAGTTTCTATACTCTATCCCCCACTGAGGAGAGCAAACCAGCTTGAAATCAGCTGATTTGGGGGTGAGCAAATGAAAGAGGTAGTTAATTTCTGACTCTTTTTTCGTTTATGTAAAACAAATCTTACACTTGTTCGGCAGTTTTGGTATAGCGCCATCTTTTGAACATAAATAACAAGTGATAGCAGGTTACGTGATTAACTTGTTTTTGTTTTTCATAAATGTACCTTTAATGTTTTCTTGCAATGATATATATTGCAGAAACTTTGATTATATGGTGATTCTGAACTGAGATCAGACCCATATAAATATCTGGCTTGCTAGGCTGAGTTTGAAGACTTTACCG
The DNA here is from genome assembly GCA_028023455.1 of Epiperipatus broadwayi. Classification (NCBI taxonomy): domain Eukaryota; kingdom Metazoa; phylum Onychophora; class Udeonychophora; order Euonychophora; family Peripatidae; genus Epiperipatus; species Epiperipatus broadwayi. The sequence continues at coordinate 6,217 of JAQFVV010009041.1, read as the reverse complement.
GTCTGAAAAATTCACGCTTGCAATCTGATAGAAATGTTTTGCATAAACACTTGAGAGTCAGTGTTTTAGATCTAGTTTCTATACTCTATCCCCCACTGAGGAGAGCAAACCAGCTTGAAATCAGCTGATCTGGGGGTGAGCAAATGAAAGAGGTAGTTAATTTCTGACTCTTTGTTCGTTTATGTAAAACAAATCTTACACTTGTTCGGCGGTTTTGGTATAGCGCCATCTTTTGAACATAAATAACAAGTGATAGCAGGTTACGTGATTAACTTGTTTTTGTTTTTCATAAATGTACCTTTAAAGTTTTTTTGCAATGATATATATTGCAGAAACTTTGATTATATGGTGATTCTGAACTGAGATCAGACCCATATAAATATCTGGCTTGCTAGGCTGAGTTTGAAGACTTTACCGGTCTGAAAAATTCACGCTTGCAATCTGATAGAAACGTTTTGCATAAACACTTGAGAGTCAGTGTTTTAGATCTAGTTTCTATACTCTATCCCCCACTGAGGAGAGCAAACCAGCTTGAAATCAGCTGATCTGGGGGTGAGCAAATGAAAAAGGTAGTTAATTTCTGACTCTTTTTTCATTTATGTAAAACAAATCTTACACTTGATCGGCGGTTTTGGTATAGCCTCCATCTTTTGAACATAAATAACAAGTGAATGCAGGTTACGTGATTAACTTGTTTTTGTTTTTCATAAATGTACCTTTAAAGTTTTCTTGCAATGATATATATTGCAGAATCTTTGATTATATGGTGATTCTGAACTGAGATCAGACCCATATAAATATCTGGCTTGCTAGGCTGAGTTTGAAGACTTTACCGGTCTGAAAAATTCACGCTTCCAATCTGATAGAAACGTTTTGCATAAACACTTGAGAGTCAGTGTTTTAGATCTAGTTTCTATACTCTATCCCCCACTGAGGAGAGCAAACCAGCTTGAAATCAGCTGATCTGGGGGTGAGCAAATGAAAGAGGTAGTTAATTTCTGACTCTTTTTTCGTTTATGTAAAACAAATCTTACACTTGTTCGGCGGTTTTGGTATAGCGCCATCTTTTGAACATAAATAACAAGTGATAGCAGGTTACGTGATTAACTTGTTTTTGTTTTTTCATAAATGTACCTTTAAAGTTTTTTTGCAATGATATATATATTGCAGAAACTTTGATTATATGGTGATTCTGAACTGAGATCAGACCCATATAAATATCTGGCTTGCTAGGCTGAGTTTGAAGACTTTACCGGTCTGAAAAATTCACGCTTGCAATCTGATAGAAACGTTTTGCATAAACACTTGAGAGTCAGTGTTTTAGATCTAGTTTCTATACTCTATCCCCCACTGAGGAGAGCAATCCAGCTTGAAATCAGCTGATCTGGGGGTGAGCAAATGAAAGAGGTAGTTAATTTCTGACTCTTTTTTCGTTTTTGTAAAACAAATCTTACACTTGTTCGGCGGTTTTGGTATAGCACCATCTTTTGAACATAAATAACAAGTGATAGCAGGTTACGTGATTAACTTGTTTTTGTTTTTCATAAATGTACCTTTAAAGTTTTCTTGCAATGATATATATTGCAGAAACTTTGATTATATGGTGATTCTGAACTGAGATCAGACCCATATAAATATCTGGCTTGCTAGGCTGAGTTTGAAAACTTTACCGGTCTGAAAAATTCACACTTGCAATCTGATAGAAACATTTTGCATAAACACTTGAGAGTCAGTGTTTTAGATCTAGTTTCTATACTCTATCCCCCACTGAGGAGAGCAAACCAGCTTGAAATCAGCTGATCTGGGGGTGAGCAAATGAAAGAGGTAGTTAATTTCTGACTCTTTTTTCGTTTATGTAAAACAAATCTTACACTTGTTCGGCGGTTTTGGTATAGCACCATCTTTTGAACATAAATAACAAGTGATAGCAGGTTACGTGATTAACTTGTTTTTGTTTTTCATAAATGTACCTTTAAAGTTTTCTTGCAATGATATATATTGCAGAAACTTTGATTATATGGTGATTCTGAACTGAGATCAGACCCATATAAATATCTGGCTTGCTAGGCTGAGTTTGAAGACTTTACCGGTCTGAAAAATTCACGCTTGCAATCTGATAGAAACGTTTTGCATAAACACTTGAGAGTCAGTGTTTTAGATCTAGTTTCTATACTCTATCCCCCACTGAGGAGAGCAAACCAGCTTGAAATCAGCTGATCTGGGGGTGAGCAAATGAAAGAGGTAGTTAATTTCTGACTCTTTTTTCGTTTATGTAAAACAAATCTTACACTTGTTCAGCAGTTTTGGTATAGCGCCATCTTTTGAACATAAATAACAAGTGATAGCAGGTTACGTGATTAACTTGTTTTTGTTTTTCATAAATGTACCTTTAAAGTTTTCTTGCAATGATATATATTGCAGAAACTTTGATTATATGGTGATTCTGAACTGAGATCAGACCCATATAAATATCTGGCTTGCTAGGCTGAGTTTGAAGACTTTACCGGTCTGAAAAATTCATGCTTGCAATCTGATAGAAACGTTTTGCATAAACACTTGAGAGTCAGTGTTTTAGATCTAGTTTCTATACTCTATCCCCCACTGAGGAGAGCAAACCAACTTGAAATCAGCTGATCTGGGGGTGAGCAAATGAAAGAGGTAGTTAATTTCTGACTCTTTTTTCATTTATGTAAAACAAATCTTACACTTGTTCGGCGGTTTTGGTATAGCACCATCTTTTGAACATAAATAACAAGTGATACCAGGTTACGTGATTAACTTGTTTTTTGTTTTTCATAAATGTACCTTTAAAGTTTTCTTGCAATGATATATATTGCAGAAACTTTGATTATATTATGATTCTGAACTGAGATCAGACTCATATAAATATCTGGCTTGCTAGGCTGAGTTTGAAGACTTTACTGGTCTGAAAAATTCACGCTTGCAATCTGATAGAAACGTTTTGCATAAACACTTGAGAGTCAGTGTTTTAGATCTAGGTTCTATACTCTATCCGCCACTGAGGAGAGCAAACCAGCTTGAAATCAGCTGATCTGGGGGTGAGCAAATGAAAGAGGTAGTTAATTTCTGACTCTTTTTTCGTTTTTGTAAAACAAATCTTACACTTGTTTGGCGGTTTTGGTATAGCACCATCTTTTGAACATAAATAACAAGTGATAGCAGGTTACGTGATTAACTTGTTTTTGTTTTTCATAAATGTACCTTTAAAGTTTTCTTGCAATGATATATATTGCAGAAACTTTGATTATATGGTGATTCTGAACTGAGATCAGACCCATATAAATATCTGGCTTGCTAGGCTGAGTTTGAAGACTTTACCGGTCTGAAAAATTCACGCTTGCAATCTGATAGAAACATTTTGCATAAACACTTGAGAGTCAGTGTTTTAGATCTAGTTTCTATACTCTATCCCCCACTGAGGAGAGCAAACCAGCTTGAAATCAGCTGATCTGGGGGTGAGCAAATGAAAGAGGTAGTTAATTTCTGACTCTTTTTTCGTTTATGTAAAACAAATCTTACACTTGTTCGGCAGTTTTGGTATAGCACCATCTTTTGAACATAAATAACAAGTGATAGCAGGTTACGTGATTAACTTGTTTTTGTTTTTCATAAATGTACCTTTAAAGTTTTCTTGCAATGATATATATTGCAGAAACTTTGATTATATGGTGATTCTGAACTGAGATCAGACCCATATAAATATCTGGCTTGCTAGGCTGAGTTTGAAGACTTTACCGGTCTGAAAAATTCACGCTTGCAATCTGATAGAAACGTTTTGCATAAACACTTGAGAGTCAGTGTTTTAGATCTAGTTTCTATACTCTATCCCCCACTGAGGAGAGCAAACCAGCTTGAAATCAGCTGATCTGGGGGTGAGCAAATGAAAGAGGTAGTTAATTTCTGACTCTTTTTTCGTTTATGTAAAACAAATCTTACACTTGTTCGGCGGTTTTGGTATAGCGCCATCTTTTGAACATAAATAACAAGTGATAGCAGGTTACGTGATTAACTTGTTTTTGTTTTTCATAAATGTACCTTTAAAGTTTTCTTGCAATGATATATATTGCAGAAACTTTGATTATATGGTGATTCTGAACTGAGATCAGACCCATATAAATATCTGGCTTGCTAGGCTGAGTTTTGAAGACTTTACCGGTCTGAAAAATTCATGCTTGCAATCTGATAGAAACGTTTTGCATAAACACTTGAGAGTCAGTGTTTTAGATCTAGTTTCTATACTCTATCCCCCACTGAGGAGAGCAAACCAGCTTGAAATCAGCTGATCTGGGGGTGAGCAAATGAAAGAGGTAGTTAATTTCTGACTCTTTTTTCGTTTATGTAAAACAAATCTTACACTTGTTCGGCGGTTTTGGTATAGCGCCATCTTTTGAACATAAATAACAAGTGATAGCAGGTTACGTGATTAACTTGTTTTTTGTTTTTCATAAATGTACCTTTAAAGTTTTCTTGCAATGATATATATTGCAGAAACTTTGATTATATGGTGATTCTGAACTGAGATCAGACCCATATAAATATCTGGCTTGCTAGGCTGAGTTTGAAGACTTTACCGGTCTGAAAAATTCACGCTTGCAATCTGATAGAAACGTTTTGCATAAACACTTGAGAGTCAGTGTTTTAGATCTAGGTTCTATACTCTATCCCCCACTGAGGAGAGCAAACCAGCTTGAAATCAGCTGATCTGGGGGTGAGCAAATGAAAGAGGTAGTTAATTTCTGACTCTTTTTTCGTTTATGTAAAACAAATCTTACACTTGTTCGACGGTTTTGGTATAGCGCCATCTTTTGAACATAAATAACAAGTGATAGCAGGTTACGTGATTAACTTGTTTTTGTTTTTCATAAATGTACCTTTAAAGTTTTCTTGCAATGATATATATTGCAGAAACTTTGATTATATGGTGATTCTGAACTGAGATCAGACCCATATAAATATCTGGCTTGCTAGGCTGAGTTTGAAGACTTTACCGGTCTGAAAAATTCACACTTGCAATCTGATAGAAACGTTTTGCATAAACACTTGAGAGTCAGTGTTTTAGATCTAGTTTCTATACTCTATCCCCCACTGAGGAGAGCAAACCAGCTTGAAATCAGCTGATCTGGGAGTGAGCAAATGAAAGAGGTAGTTAATTTCTGACTCCTTTTTCGTTTATGTAAAACAAATCTTAAACTTGTTCGGCGGTTTTGGTATAGCGCCATCTTTTGAATATATATATATATATATATAAAATTAAGAGCGTGCTAATAGCTCTAAACAAGCTTTTTTATTTTTTTATTTATAATAAATGCTATTACAAGAGAAGGCATTCAAATCATTTTTATCTTGGATTGTCCCCATCCCCAGACCGGTTTCGACCTATGGGTCTCTTCAGTGAGGAGTTGGGACATTAGATCTAAAAAACCAACTCAAGCAAAGCATTTATCTAAAAGATAATTGTTAGAAGAAGATCTGAAACTTTTTTAGACATCTCTACATGTCTTTCCAGTCAGCTCTCCAACTAGAAAAATCATATGGGCCTCAACTTAATTCAGATACTCCATATATTGGTAGTCTTAGCTCTTTAATTTAGTTAAAGCAACAACAGCAAAATAATAATAGTAATAATATCAAGTCAGATGTCACATGACTTATATATAGCTTGCAATTACAAATATGTAAAATTAAGAGTAAGTGCAAGCTATATATAAGTCATGTGGCATCTGACTTGATATTATTACTATTATTATTTTGCTGTTGTTGCTTTAGCTAAATTAAAGAGCTAAGCCTACTAATATATGGAGTATCTGAATTAAGTTCAGGCCCATATGATTTTTTCAGTTGGAGAGCTGACTTTAAAGACATGTAGATGTCTAAAAGTATCAGATCTTCTTTTAACAATTATCTTTTAGATAATTGCTTTGCTTGAGTTGGTTTTTTATATCTAATGTCCCAACTCCTCACTGAAGAGACCCATAGGTCAAAACCGTCTGGGGATGGGGACAATCCAAGATAAAAATGATTTGAATGCCTTCTCTTGTAGTAGCATTTATGATAAATAAAAAAATAAAAAAAGCTTGTTTAGAGCTATTAGCATGCTCTTAATTTTACATATTTGTAAGTGCAAGCTATATATAAGTCATGTGACAACCGACTTGATATTATTAATATATATATATATATATATATATATATATAT
>JAQFVV010009040.1:0-18355 GCA_028023455.1 Epiperipatus broadwayi | reverse complement strand
TTTTATGCTATATATATATATATATTGTACCCTCACTTCTCGATATATGATATAATTTAAAATATGACTAGCTCAATTATTATTATGCTCAGCTAAAATATATATATAACTATTTTAATATATTTTTATAATACTATATCTTATCAAATTTATTATAACTTATCAAAAAAAAATTTATATAGTTCAGTATTATGTACTCATTAAATAAGTATTTACTAAAATCATGAGACTATGAAGTGAAGTTACAAGTGGTAATTGGATTTACATTGAGTCAGTGTCTTTCCCAGACACTATCTCAATGGCATAAGAATACTACTACCTCTTTATTACCTCACTACTACATCTACAGTACTCTTATGTCTTTTATAAAATTAACTACCTTTAATAATAATAGATAAATAAATCTCAATCTTTTGTTAAGGAAATGTAATTAAATAATCTCAGGTTCTTTTAATTATCTTAAAGTAATAATAATTCATGCAGATAGGAATGATAAGGGATTTAATATCAAACCTAAATACACCTAATTTATTCCAATAATAATAACTAACAATAATACTCTTTAGTGTATAACTTAATCTTATCTATTTGATTATACTATTAATCATTAAGAAAATAAGTAAATCATATACATGTCTTTTATTTTCACATAGTATCTTAATTTTAAAAAATATACCAAAATCTTATAATTTAATAATCTGTGGCAATAAATAGTATTGTACTCTTATATTGTGCATTATAATTACTTTATGACCATTATAATATTATATGTTAATGTCAATCAATTTCTATAAATTATATTAAGAAAAATATTGTGTTTCTTTCTAAAAATAATAATAATAAATTCATATTGTGCAAATATTATGTTCATTCAAATTATCTGTTGTCAAATGCTGTGGTGCAAAATAATGAATTCGACACATTTTTAAAAAAAAACAACTTAAACAAATTTATTTACATCAACTTTAACAAATAACTTATTTACACTATTTACATTCCAAGTGGAAATCAAAGAAAATAAAAAAAAAAATAATAATAATACAAGATTTTTACACTGTTACTATTTCCATAAACATAAATAGATAATCTATACATTACTTAAATGTTTTATCAATAGTATTTAATTAAGTTTACGAACTTAAATTTTAATAGATATTATTTGTCATCAACTACTACAAGAAAAGGTTCTATGTAAAATATCATTCATGTATCATATGTAGATAAACAAACTTTAATAATTAAATGTTACTTCACCTAAGTATTACTACTATTTATATTATAATGTACTATTGTATACTACATTTATTATTAGCATCAATCCAATGTCAAATAATGTATAAACTGATATAACTTTGTAATATAATAACAATTATTGATTATAATTATTTATTTTATTTTAATGTAATTTCATACTACATGTCTTACCAAAATATGCAATACGTATATGTTCTTTTAAAACAATATTTTAAAATTATTCAACAATTTCAAATTTTATAAAGTATTATACCAAATAAAATTCTATGATTCTTTACTTGTTATTCCGTTCCTTCCTAATAAACTTCTATCTTACAAATATTATTTTAACCTTATTTAACTTTAGAAAAACAGCTGACCAATTTTAAAAATAATGATTATCCAAATTATCTTATACCTTATCATCTATATATGATAAACCTTCAATCAAAATATAAATTTCTATAGAAAATTAATTTAACTTATCTAATAAAAATACAAAATAAAATCTAGATATTTTTATCTCTTATTAACTTTTAAAAAAAAATAAATAAATAACTTATACTAATATAATAGGTTTAATGCCTAATACTGTAATAGAAAACATTAAAATTTATTCGCGAAAGAATCATATAATTATTTCTAGATTTCTCATGTTACGTTGTACTAAATTTACATTATCAATTTGAAGTATGCATATTAAAATAAAACTGTTATTATTAATATTATGTGTGTATATTCTTTAAATATTTATACATTCATTCAACAATCAAATAATATTTGGTTGATTTAAAAAAAAACATATCAAAATACATCAAATTATTATTATTATATAATTTTTACCATAAATGATACTCTAATGTACAGTCCTCCATACGATGTCCTCCAGGATTACAGTTTTATAAAATAATTTTACATTTACACTCAACAATTATTCTTTAAAATATTACGTGTCGTATAATTATAAAAAATAAACTTTATGCAATGAAATGTTATTAATATTTAGTTATTTTTTTAAAAAATGTAAATGTACCTTTCCTATCTTTACAAATCAATAATTAATTAAATATTTATGTTAGTTAATAAATAAAACATATTACATAAAATCCAACGGTGTCTTCTAATACCCATAATTGTTCTTTTTCCTTGGTACAAATTTTCACCAAAAACATTACTTCCTTTTCCGGTACATCACGTGTTTTAAAAGTTTTTATGGAAAAAAAATGAAAACGTTCTTTTTAAAAAAAAAATAAAATAAAATAAAAGTCAGTTCCACCATAAACAAAATAAAATTAAAATAGTTCATAAGATCCGGATTCATTTTTTTTTTTAAAGGAAAAAAATATTACTTAAAAGTTATTATTTCTAAATTAGTCGATAGTTTATAGTTTCTTATTTAATTATTTTAAATTGATTTGGATATCCACGTATATTTTATTTGCGCATTCTTAACAAAATATCTAGGTAAGATTAATTTAAACTTCTTCTGTACGACCAGCGTTCAGACTTTACTAATATAATAATTTTATTTACAGGTATTTCTTTGCCAATTAAACTTCCGATCTATTTGCCTTTTAAGACTGTCAAATTTTAGTCTTTTGTACCACAAAGACTTCACAAGGCAAGTATTTATACAATTACTGTTAATTATCATATCTTTACTAAGATATATACTTAAATTTATAATCTACAAATACTTTCTTCATAAAGAAGTATTTCCTTTCTTTCAAAATATTGGTCTTTATAAAAATTAGTTCTAGTTAACTTTTAAAATCATATAATATCCAATATATTACTTTTGCCCATCTGGTAATTCTCCTAGTTAATCCAGCGTTTGTTATATTTTTAGTATAATGTCTCCAATACATTTTATCCTTATACGATGTTTCTATGACCATTTGATAGTAAATTGAGATTCGAGAGAGACGATTGATAGGAAATTATAATTAAATTAGCACTGCATATTTGTCGGTAAACTTTTATAAATTATTTTAAAATTACTCTCTTATAATTTTAGAACGATTACGAGAGCGTCTATAATTTTACTTAGCTATTTTAATAGCACACTTTACTTTTAAAAATTATAATCATAATCCCCCTCTGAACAATTGAACCTTGGTTTTATACCGGAATAAACTCCCCACTTGATTGGTAAATTAAACAATCAACTTGCTAGCTTATTTACATTTTTACCAACAATACAGACTTAAAAATAAATAATGACTTATTTAATATTTATTATTTATCACATTATTAAATTCCTAACTTAATCTTTATCATTTATTTAAATTCATTAAACATTTTTTTTAAAATATATTTTTTTACTTTATTTCACTTTTAACTTTTATAAGATTATTTTTGTAAACAAACTAAGTCTATTTTTATTCGTTATATTTTCTTAAAGCAGTATTTTAAAAATCAGATTTAATATTTCACATTAACTATTTTTATTTTTATCTCATGATAGCCAATATAATATTTATAAATTTTATAACAGAATTTTAAAATAGTTTTGCAACTTTACTAAAAAAAAACTCACAAGCATGTGTGTATATGTCTAACTAACATCTGTTTTACAACACAGATACAAACGCTTGTACTAATCCAAAAATAAACTAACAATGTCATTTTTAAAATAAATATTTTTAAAATAAACAATACATTATAACAATTTTTTAAAATAATAATTCGATATTATTAAAATCAAATATTAATCTTCTATTATGTATTACTAATAATTAAAATATTTATATTCACTTATTAAATATTAAGCTTTAACAACCATAAATATATGCATTTAATTTTAACTTGTCTTTTTTTAAAAACTTTAACTTTAAACATTTATTTATAAAATTATTAATGCAGTATTGATCATGGCCAGTTTTCCCAACCATATTATTATCATCTTTATTGAAACGTCTCCCTCAAACATTAGCACAATTTTCACATATCAAATACTCATAAATTACTTTAATTAAACTTTTTGAAAGATTATCATAAATAAAATTAACATCATATAGCTAGATATATTTTAAATTTAAAATTTTTTTAATAAATTGACACAACAATTTATGGAGACCCATACAAAAGGGCACTATATATATATATATATATATATATATGTTCAGTATTGAGATAAAAAATAAAGTTTTTGAAAAGAAAAAAGGAGAAGGATTTTTTATTTGTTGATATTATTGTAGAACATATATATTTTAAAAGAAAAAGTGGATGTACCTTTGCTGTCTTATTATATATGATAAATATTGGTTGCTATATTTACTGTGAATGTTTAGGTGTTTACTGGTTGGAAACTAATATAAATAAAGATACAATAAAAGATAAATGACCCCCAATATGCATTTTATGCTGAACCAGCACTCATCAGTTGGACCAGGTCACTATCTTCCATATATATCTCTATTACATGAAGAGTATTTATCAATAGTAAATTGTTACATTTTTATTTACGATTGTCAAACTCACTCCACTCACAATTTTGACACCATCCACTTCAGATAAATACAATAATGATTATTGTTAATCATTTTCTAAACTAGAGATTATCTCTAGCACAGATGTAAACTTACCTGGGCCACTTGATGAGTGCTGGTTCAGCATGAAATGCATTTTGGGGGTCATTTGTTTTTTATTGTATCTTTATTTATATGAATTTAAAAAGAATGGGGAAGTATGGAGATGTTTATTATATCTATAAATAATTTGTTAGATGTATATAACCAACTGTGCACATTTTATATCATAATAATGCAGAAAAATTAGATTTATGTCTATAACCAAATTAGCATATTTTTATCCTAAGGTAAAATTATATTACTGATCAATCGACTAACCAGTGCCTGACTGCCTGCCCATCTATCCATCAACTTACCTACCCACCACTTATCTACCTACTTAACTACCTACCTACCTACCTGTCTGTCTGTCTGTCTGTCTGTCTGTCTGTCTGTCTGTCTGTCTATCTATCTATCTATCTATCTATCTATCTATCTATCTATCTATCTATCTATCTATCTATCTATCTATCTATCTATCTATCTATCTATCTATCTATCTATCTATCTATCTATCTATCTATCTATCTATCTATCTATCTATCTATCTATCTATCTATCTATCTATCTATCTATCTATCTATCTATCTATCTATCTATCTATCTATCTATCTATCTATCTATCTATCTATCTATCTATCTATCTATCTATCTATCTATCTATCTATCTATCTATCTATCTATCTATCTATCTATCTATCTATCTATCTATCTATCTATCTATCTATCTATCTATCTATCTATCTATCTATCTATCTATCTATCTATCTATCTATCTATCTATCTATCTATCTATCTATCTATCTATCTATCTATCTATCTATCTATCTAATTTCATTATTCATATGATCAAATAATTTTTATTCATGCTACTCCTCTAGTAATTTGCAATAAGTTAATGATAAGAGAAAATATGTTGAAGAATTTGTTAGATATATATAATTATCTGGGACAATCTTGTATCTGATTGATATGAACGAATTATATACTTAGTAATTAAATATATATTTAAATATTATAATGTAGAGTCATGTGCCTAATCTTTTTATCTAATCTATCTATTTATATCTTTATAATCTATCTAATTTTTCCATTTATCATCCATCCATCTATCTACTTCCCAATTTATCTATCTAATATTATAATTTACATGATTCAATAATCTTTAGTCATGCGCAATGTAGCTCTGATTTATTCGTCGCCTTATGGCTATTATTGTTAGAATGATCTTCAAAAATAAATGTTGTATATTATAGAAAATAAAACAACAAAATTGAATATGTCGGAGAATATGAATCGGAAAGAAAAGTCACTGATTATTTAACAAAACTGAGCAATACTACTACAAACAAACTGCAAAAAAAGCTGATTAACATAACTCATCTTATTGTTGAGTTTACCATAAACAATGCTTCTTAATGACCTTGTATATAACAGATAGCGATTATTTTTATTTTATTTTAAAAACTATAGAGGATAACAATAATGAAAGATGATGTCATTATTATGATTTCCAGGAAAAAGAACAGAAGAATTAATTAATTCATGAGTCCACATAGTGCGTTGTATCTGAAAAATAGATGTCAAAGAAAAGCTGAAAAAATTAAAGAATGTGATACCGTAATTTCGCAAATGCTCAATAAATTTTTAATGGAAGCTTTTCTAGATCATCTACAATGGAGCTCAGTGAATATCAAACTCGAATAACTGAATTTGTTTTGACTTTACCAAACTCCAATTAATAATATATAGTTGTGAGATGATTTTGGATAAATCACAAGAATTACAAAATGCCAATAGTCAAAGCATAATGATTTATAAAACTAACAAACAAAAATTTAAGTCTTAAAAGACAGACCAAACAAGTAGAAATAAAAAATATTATTATTGCGAAGAAGCAGGACATATATTTATAAGTTGCAAATAGAAAAGTAAAAACTGTTACAAGTCAAAGGGAATCTTGCCTCAACATATTGTAAAGTAGATAAGATAGAAAACAAATTCCCCAAGACTATAGAAATAGAGAGAGTAAATATTGTGATAAAAATGCAAAAATACAAACATTGCAGAAACAAACAGTTCATGGTCTGAGTTGCAGATTTGTCAGGAAGAACTTTTAGTGGAAACAGGTTATAGTTCAGGCATATCATTAATATCACATGATCACCATTTCTTAAGAATTTTATGCACAAGCTTTCTGGCATCTATTGATTTATCTAGCTTGCACTGAGTGGCACTACTGTATAGAGAATTTTGCCTGTTTTCATATCATTAATGTCAAGCAGGAATTGGAAGGCCTTTTTTTGCAAAGTATGTTATAATACTACTTATTGAAAAGACAACTATCAGTTCTCATATTGTGAGTATTCTTAATCCACTATGTAGCTGCATATGTTCAACCCAATGAAAAAAATGGCACTACAGTTAAAAAGGACAATAGCTCCATTATTGGCAAAGATTGGTTTACGGCAATAGAAATTAAAATAAAGAAGTCCCCTGAAATTCTGTTATCTTATAATTTAAGTTCATAATATTTTCAGTTAATCAAGTTAACAGGAAAAATGCAACAAAATAGAAAAGAAGGAACCAAGAATAAAATGAGGAGAGAGGAAATGTTTCTGTGATAACTCAAAAGGTAGCAGTAAAAAAAAACCCATTGTGGTTGTTTTAAATATAAATAATTATTATCTGAACATCGCTTTTCCATGATTTTATTATGTTTTTAAAAAGTTTTTATAACAAACGATGCATTAATTTTAAATAAATGTTAATGAATGAATTAACGACAGCATTAGAATATGCAGACATATGTTAAATGCAGAATATAATTGTGCAAATCTTCTATCTTAATATACACGGAAGATTTAGTTGTAGGACACAAAAAGAGCTATTGCTTTTCACCTAAATTATTTAAATTATATATTAAAATAAATCTTAAAAGTAAAAAAAAGAAAATATAAGAAAGAAAAGGTGAGGAAATTAAAATTCTTCTACATAAGAATAATTCTACATTGTGCCATAATGACGATCTATTAGTTTTCATTCAGAATCACGATGATTTAAGTTATATAGTTGGAAAATTAATAGGGAAATATAGAAAATATACTTCGAAAATAAATATAACAAAAACTATGAGTTTTGGAAAAACACAAGATATAATATTGAAAGATGGACATCAGATTGGAAAATATAAAAACTATAAGAATCGAAAAATGAAGATCATGCAATGAGGAAGAATAGATAAATCTATAAGTGAAAGAAATGTAATAGGCAGAAAAAGTTATAACAATATTAAATAGGATGTTGTAGGATCAGAATAAGTCAAAAGGTTATTACTAGCAATGAATGTACAGTACAGTAGGAAAAAGTATCATTACATATATGAAAGTCACTTTTGGCAGAAGAAAAAATCAAAAAAAAAATCAATAATTATAGAAATAAATTACTAATAAAGATCTGCAGAATCTTAAGGAAAAATATGTACAGTATAAGCAATATAAGAATTCAAAAATTAATAAATATTGTATAGATTGTAATAAATGACATTAGAACAAGATAATTGGATATGTATAGAGTGTGTTTCAGTTTAATAAAATCAAAACAAATTTTAACCTGGACACCACCAAAAAAAAAGACAAGCAGGACATGTAAAATACAGTTGGAAATAGGTAATAGATATAAAAACTTAAAAACAGAAATTTGAAAGATTTATGGATGGACAGTGAAGCACACTGATTGGAGGGGATCAGTAGACATCACAGAGCATTATAAATTAATAAGAAGCTATTACTGTAGTTGATTCCAGAAAGAATCATCTCCAAAACTTAATCTTTGAGCATTAAACAATTCTTCAGTTTACCATCATGATTTATGCAATAAAACATCAATAATTGGATTTTTTGTAGATAAACGTTTTTTTACTCACAATCTTATAAAATTATCATCAATTTTCTGTTCAATATTTTTTATTTTAACCTTAGAATTACATGTGTAAAATTAAAAAAAAAAATAGTTTTTCATTATTTTCAGTAACTTCTACATACAAATCATTTATAATTTTAAAGTGTCATAAAAATAAATAAACTTAATTTTATAATAATATTAACAATTTAAAAATTAATTAAACTAGAATTTAAAAAATAATAAAACCTTTACTAAAATCTTCATGCATAAATATCCGTCTCACTTCAAATTCTTGTTCTTCAAGGTCAGGAATTTCATTATTATGATCTCCAACACGAATTGAAAATTGATTAATAGTGTGATCACTAAAATAACAATATTTTTCATAATGTTTATCTTTGTATACATTTATTCATATATATATATATTGTAACATAAATAAAGATCGTTCAAAAGATATTACCATACCTGAGTAGTCCATAGAATGATCATAAGTAAAGGTTCTAATATAACACTATCAAGAATTATTATAAGCAAATTATGAGCAAATTATTATAGCAATGTATTATAGCACTGTATTATAACTCAGGTATATGGTAATCACGTGAGGTGAGTACACTAGTAATTCAATAAAATATAACTCAGGTATACAGACTGTAGGTTTTATCCACTTTCATTCCTTGGTTTGATGTTAAGTGCATGTTTAAACAAATACTAAGTGAATATGGTCTAGCAGGGCGCCACTAGATTATCTGAATCTAGACACGGTTATATCTAATAACCTTTCACATGTACTGGGTTTGAATCCCTTTTGGTACTTTATTTCTAATAAAAAAAAATGAGAGATTTTGCTTTTTGAGCCATATC
The DNA here is from genome assembly GCA_028023455.1 of Epiperipatus broadwayi. Taxonomy (NCBI): domain Eukaryota; kingdom Metazoa; phylum Onychophora; class Udeonychophora; order Euonychophora; family Peripatidae; genus Epiperipatus; species Epiperipatus broadwayi. The sequence goes on along the minus strand of JAQFVV010009040.1, from coordinate 8,780 downwards.
ACTATAAGCACTAATAGTTAGGTAAAAGTAAAACATCTTTAAACCAAAGCGGAGTATATTAGACATAAATCATTTCTCAGATCTTAACAAAACAAATGTGTTTCAATATTTTTATAAGTTCACTAGCTCAGATTATATATAACTAATTTAGGATGGCAATTCAATCATCCTTGCATGAAATAGATGATGGGATGTGGTTATAATAATACTAAGAAATCGCTAAATATTATAAAATCAATATTTATTTATGGCCTTTAAACAGTTAAACAGCTCATTAATTAAAACATTGATGACGATGATGATGATGATAATAATAACGATAATGACAAGGGTTTCAACTACAGCTCTAAGACTAAGCCTAAACATAAAACTAAATTTTATAAAGAAATGCATAATTATTGCTTAATTTTAGCATACTTACTTATATCTTAAATAACTAATATTCAACCATTGATGATGATGAATAATCACACTTAACAAAGACTACACTTAATGAAATATATACGCCTCGTTTAATAAAACAAACTAATATTTATTACTACATTTCTAACATATACAGAAAAATTTCTAGATAAATATGAAAATTGACATGAATAATAATAATAATTGATTATATAACAATCCTCAGATTAATTTTAAGTTCTTCCCCCTTTCCCTTCAAATGTATTTGTATTAAGTTGGACGTCACATTGACGATGATTTTCACTCCATGAGAAAAATATTTCAAGAGAGAAAAAAAAATATTATCTGCTCATTAACACACATACTTAAAAAAATCCAACATGTAAATAGAATAAAAAAAAATGTTAGTAAAATTGAAAGAGCAAGTTTTTAGAAAAGAGTCTTAAATTATTTTCTCCCCCTCCCTTCCAAGCGCTGAAATCTATACTGAACTTGAAACAAAATAATCTAATATTCTAATACTACTCATTATTCCACATTCACTTCCAATTATACACATATAAAAATATTATTATGTATGTGCGTGTTTTATCCCATAATAACAAAATATTATTAAAAACCAAAATAATAATAATATATCAGTTAAAACTAAAATCATAACACCATAAAAAAAAATTGTTTTACACATTAATATTGTAAAATTAATAAACAAATAATTTTCATACTTTCAAGGTCATTTATGAAGCTCAAAGTTATTATTAGTAAGACATTCTTGTTTTAATCGATCTGAATAGTCTTTAAAAGTTCTTTAAATAAAATATACCACTTTATTGCTAAAATGTTTATTAAGACTGATATCATAAAGAAAATAGATATAAAAAGTCATATTACCGATCTTTTGTTTGTGGCGAATTTCCAAGGGTTCAAACTTGTCTATTTTTCTGCAGCTACTATATGGGAACAATCTCTTTCTTGAGGTGTATAACTATTTAATGATGATGACTCTATTGAGGTTATTTGCTTTAGTGGACAATTTGGAAATCATTATATTAATTTTTCTTCTCTTCCTGTCAAGCATGGGGATGAAATACAGCAGTTTTTTTCACATTTATAAATTTTCTTGAGTTTAAAATCAGTTGTTGGAACAATTAATTGGACTTGATGATTAATATTTATCAGTAGATTAATTCATCTTCTTTGAATGCAGGTGAATGCTTTCTTCCTTCTATTAAAAACATCTTATTTATCTGGTCAGTTGAAAGGTGTAGAATATTATTTTAGACACAACATCTTTTCTTTCCTATGTGATGTGCAGCTTCCCCAGATGGTCCGGAACCGATGGGACACACATATAATTTTTCTAGCAAGCCATTTTTTTATATTTTCAGCATTCAATTGGATAGTTTAATAATCTAAATCAATCACATAGTAATAATAAATCAAGACAGCTTTTTATATCCAATTTTTAGCTACCTTAACCAATCAGAGATAGCATCACTTGCTATTTTTGGACAAATTTGTTTTAATTAGATCTCTAATTTATTTTCAACCAAAGTATTTTTCAACTGAAAAGTTTAATCCTTTTTCCAGACACTTTTGTTTAAAAAAAAATAGACTCAATTCTTATTTCCTTTCTTTTGTTTTTTCTTTCTTTTTAACATCCAGGTAACACTTCAAATCTTTGAGCTTCCTTCTTTAGATCTTGATAAGACAAATTCAATTTTTAAAGTTCTGACTCATTATAAGCTTTCAAAGTGACAATCATTTACAAAAAAAATTACTACAAAGATCGATATCTGATTAAACAGATTTCCTCTTTTAACAAAAAAAAAATTGTACAAAAAAAAATAATTTGACAGATTTAATACTTCCTTTTCTTTCAATATTTAAGAAATGTAAATTTTTGTATGTAATGTACACACATCCTTCATTCTTTCAAATCATTCATGAACTAACCTTAAATAATATGATTGCTAGCTTAGGAATTATAACCCAATTATTTAATTAAATCTGTAACTTTTAAATCCCACTTATAATTAAAGAAAAGCAAAATAAAAGTATAGAATAAAATGTTAGAATTGATCAAGCATAGCTTAGTTTTAAAGAAAGTTAAAATGTTGAATATTTGAAATATAAAATAAATAAATAATTTACACATACATTGCCTATATGTATGCATTATAACTTTGCTTTTTAAAGAAAAATTAAATATTAAATAGTTTAAATGTGTGTATTACCTTTCTATCAACACACAAACAAGTAAAGCATGTAATTGTGGACCCATTCTTTCTCTGTTTAAAGCTTTTAGAACTGGACCTTGTAGGGTTTAAACTTGGATGCCCTACAGCTTCTTTTATGGTTATATAAAATTGTGATGATGATTTTTGGTTTACCTTTTCTACATGCACATTACTATAAATTTAGCTAGTGACTAAATTGTAATGGCACAATATATATAAAACCATTAAACATCACATGATCACCATTCCTTTATGCTTACACAAGCTGTTTACACAGACAAAACTCTCCATGCAGTAGCTAATGAGCTTGGATTGAAAACATTATTGTGTTTTTATTTTGGGTTCCAAAGCTTTATAATTAGCTAATAAGGTAAAAGGTGGCTGCTGGAGGGTTGCATTAGATCCTAAGATGTAACTGCACTGCTCTCAGATCCAAGGCTCCTCAGTGATGAAAGCCACAAGCTAGAAACTACTCTGGGGATATTGGATGAATATGCACTAGATAGGGATTTATGTGCAACCTTCTAGCATCCATTGATAACTCTGGCTTGCACAGAGTGGTGCTACTGCAGAAAGAGTTTTACCTCTATGTATATACATACTTATCATTTGCTAACTGTATTCTGTTTCTTATGTAAGTGGTAATAAATAAACAATTGCTGATGATTATATCATTTATGAGATAAAACTTCTTTATTTTGGTATACTTAGATGATGCAAAGAACCATATTCATAGCTTAAATCAAATGTAAACTGAGACAAGTTTATATTTAATTTGCCATGAATTTAGTATTTGCACAAAGAAAATTTCAATATTTCATAAATTTTATAATCTCTAGGATTTATTTATAAGCACTTGTTTGATAAAAATTATTATTATTATTGAATTTCCTTCTCTATATGATCCATAGATATATGTGTGTGTATAATTTATATTGTAGACAGAGTTATTGATTTATTTGCTTATTTATCATTTAGTGTATATATTTTCTGTAATGATTTTATACATACAGGACAGAATTATAATTCGGTAGACAAATGAGCTATCAAATCATATTTCCAGAAAATATACAAGATAAAGAAAAAATACATTTATTAAAAATATATATTTTTGCAGAATTAACCAAAATTAAAATTCAAACATTTATTTACTTTATGTAATTATATATATATATATATATATATATATATATATATATATATATATATATATATATATATATATATATATATATATATATATATATATATATATATATAATATATACCACATACTCCTCAATAAATACTTTACAATGCAATTTTAACATATGATTTATTTCCTCTTGCTTACAGTTTCAACTGCTCTGCAGTCATCATCAGAGCATATGTTGTAGTTCTGATGACGACTGCAAAGTCAGTTGAAACTGTAAGCAAGAGGAAATATATCATATGTTAAAACTGCATTGTAAAGTGTTTATTGAAGAGTATATATATATAATGGAAAGAAAATTTAGGTAATTTTCTGAAAATAAGAAAAAAAAGACATTACATAGATTGTTTGGCAGGAAAATTATATAATAGCAAAAACTCTGTATGATATTAGAAATCATCATTTTATATATTTCATATGGTAGTACTTTTTTTGCCTTACACTATTGATAGAATCTTTTTACAAAGAGAGAATAGTAAACAAATATTATATTTCAGCATTGACAAATAACTTTTTGGAGACCTCACTCCCTTAAATTGCAAGACTAAATCCTACTCATATTATAAGTGAATCTAGCATTGTGTGTATATATAATAAATAATTACAATTGACAATATGCATTTGTAACAGAAGTAATGTTTTTTTCCGTTCACTTACGTAATATAAACAAATCATTAAAAGGCAAAGTAATTCCACTTGTCCTTTAGCTTTGTTATCTTTATGCTTAATTTATTTACACAATTTTAAATGCAGGAATCAATTCAATCTACTGATTATATTGTGATGGAATGATGACACTTGAACTCCACCACAAGGTAATATTAGCTAGCTTTATAAATATAAACAGTTTAATGCAGCAGTCCCCAACCTTTTTGCACTTAAGAGCACATTTTATAGTACTGGCCAGATCACGGGCACCATTTATTTTTTCAATGTAAATTTATAGTTGGATATTGTTAATAATATACATAAAGTACAAAAAATATTTATTTCAAAAATAAAATTTTAACATTTGATTACAATATAATACAATAATTTATAAGAAATTTTAAAAATTACATTTATTTGTATCAGATAAATAATTTTTTATCGTGTGTGGATAGTGGCAGGCACACATAAAATGGTCTGGGGGCACCATGGTTCCCGTGGGCATATGGTTGGGAACCCCTACTTTAATGAGTTCAACACCTATTTTAAAATAAATATACATAAATTCAGATTAAAAATATGTTCAGAGATATAATATATACACACATATGGTATATATAATTTAAATAATTTAATATATCCAGAACACAGTTCTTCTTTTCAAAATAGTTCATATATACCTAATATAGAAATAAAACAAACTAACTCCTTTTTAAAACTTGATTTTTTATGACTATAATCATGAAAAAGAAATCCAACGTTTCGACTATTTTTTATAGTCTTTTTCAAGGCACATTAAAATAAAATATATATACAATAAATATCACATATTCCAAAAAAAAAAAAATTAAATTAATTAAAAATTACAAAATATATTAATAACCAAAATTTTCTTTTTTTTTTACCTTATCTCACTCCCCTTTCCTATTACAATCACAACTTAAACACAACTAATTTCTTTTTAAAAATATATATATATATATTATAACGATCGAAATGAAAGTGAAGATCGAATCTAACTGCAAACTACATATCTGCTCTACGGGGTGCCATCTAGGCATTTAAACCTAGAAAAATTTATAGAGTAGGCAGATACGCGCTGTTAAGATTCCACTTTATTTAAATATTCCTATCGTTAGCCCAAGTCACTAGCTCAGTGAAGTAGCAGAGATAATAAAATATAAATTTTATATCTTAAATATAAAAGAATAAAAGCCACTGCCAGAAATTAACACATAAAAATATTTATTTACGCACATATAAAATAACATTTAAATTTTGAGGAATAAATTCAACATTTTAGATTTTTCTATTAATCTTTTAATTTTACATTTAACTAAGTTTCAATGAGTTTAATATTTTATTTAGATAGTCAAGTATGAATAGACTACATAGATCTGCATTTGAAAAGAAAATATTCTTCCCTGATTTAACCTTAGGCAACAAATTTCGCAATCAACTGGCGCCAATCCATCTGATACATTCATGTATTCAATGTAGCATGATACGAAAACACAAAATACTATACTGTCAGGAATGGACATCTGAACAGTAAGTAGAATTAGAGAAGACATTGACTCTCCACCAACAGGAATGTCACATCTGTTGGCAAGTAGAACAATAAACAAAAAACTCCATAGGAATGGACTGCGGTCTTCTGCCGACTTACAAACCCATCCATAGGCAAACAGAAGGTGTGTGGCGTATATATGCAATCCTGCTCATAGCGGACCTCATACTACATCTACTAATTACACCTATATATCCAATTCATTGAGCCAATTCAACCACGAAATGAATAACCTAAGATTACCCTCCCTTAATATAACTTTACAAAACTATATAGCCATTCACGCCCGACTTAAATTTAACATTTAGATACGTTCGCACAAATACATTTTATAAAATTTGTTTTAAAATGTTGAGTACAGATCATACAGATTCCACGGTCAAAAACATTCCAAATTAAACACAACTGATCAAAATACAAAGTCATCGATAAACGTCACTTGCATAGGGAATATACAAATCCCATTAGCATTCATCGTAAGATGCTTGCAGTGATATCGTTGACATATATTCAATCGAATGTGAAAACCACAACATTATCAACCGCTAACGAATCTATGCAATGTCTATATCCAACCTTAAATTCCCTCATTTAAAATTTAAACAACAAATAATTTATACAATAAGAGAAAAAAAAAATAGAAATGATTTTTATCAATCGGAAAACATATAAAATTAAACATTATTAATTTGATTTAAAAACTTACAAAAGTCAGATAAAAGTCCGTTTTAACATTTAAGTTGGCTTGTTTATCAATTTATAAAACTTGATGAAAGTTCTTAATTGATTTTAATAATTGTTCATTTCATATAGCTTATGGTAAAAGAGTCCAGGTTCCTGTTTTTAATTCCTGCGACGCCTCCATTGGAAGATAATGTTCTGGAGATGGCAATAGCTGGTTCAAGGTATCACAGCCTTTTCCTTTTTCTTTTTTAAATAGAGACTGTGGTATGTGCGTCCTACCACAACTCTCAAACACACAACGCTGGAACTGTCAGAAAAAACTGTATTTCCCTTTTTATATTAATCCACACGGATTCAATCAACAAAACGTCACTAATCCATCACTTTTGTTAGGGTCTGAGCCAAGGCTTAGTGCTTCCATTGGTCAAGCTAAAATCTCTTTATTCTCTTATCTAATTTACTCTCTGACTTTTTAATTAGACAGCTTTTGGATAATTAATAAACAATCATTTCCATTTACAGATTACAGGAATTAATTAATACCTGTTTTTATTTTTACTTATGTTTTTTTTTTTTAAACTATTTTTATATTTAAATCTTTTTTTATAAAAAAAAATACATTCAAATACCTTTTTTTATTTATTAAAAAAAAATTTTTAAAGTTTAGCATCTGTGCGAATATATACATTTAACAAACATTTTAATTTTAGTGTTTAGTTTTTTTTTCTTTTTAATACACTTATTTTTATATGCGAACTTTTAAGTTTTTATTTTAAATTAATGTAACAACATATTTATATATCGTTACAATATATATATATATATCATTTAAAAACTTATCACAACTAATTTCTTTTTAAAAATCTATATATATCATTTAAAAACTTATTAAAAGTTTTTAAATGATACATATAGATTTTTAAAAAGAAATTAGTTGTGTTTAAGTTGTGATTGTAATAGAAAAGGGGAGTGAGATAAAGTAAAAAAAAGAAAATTTTGGTTATGAATATATTTTGTAATTTTTAATTAATTTAATTTATTTTTTTTTGGAATATGTGATATTTATTGTATATATATATTTTATTTTAGTGTGCCTTGAAAAAGACTATAAGAAAAGGTGAAATGTTGGATTTCTTTTTCATGATTATTGTAATAAAAAATCAAGTTTTAAAAAAAAGGAGTTAGTTTGTTTTATTTCTATATTATATATTATAATGATCGAAATGGAAGTGGAGATCGAATCTAACCGCAAAAACCATATCTGCAACTACCAGGGCGCCATCTAGGCATTTGAGCCTAGAAAAATTTATAGAGTAGGCAGATATGCGCTGTTACGATTCCACTTTATTTAAATATTCCGATCGTTAGCCCAAGTCACTAGCTCAGCGGAGACGCAGAGATAAAAATCTATATCAAATTATATCTTAAATATCAATAAATAAAAGCCACTGCCAGAAATTAACACATAAAAATATTTATTTACGCACGTATAAAATAACATTTAAATTTTGAGGAATAAGTTTAACATTTTAGATTTTTATATTAACTTTTAATTTTACATTTAACTAAGTTTCAATGAGTTTAATATTTTATTTAGATAGTCAAGTATGAATAGACTACATAGATCTGCATTTGAAAAGAAAATATTCTTCCCTAATTTAACCTTAGGCAACAAATTTCGCAATCAACTGGCGCCAATCCATCTGATACATTCATGTATTCAATGTAGCATGATATGACAACATAAAATACTATACTGTCAGGAATGTACATCTGAACAATAAGTAGAAATAGAGAAGACATTAACTCTCCACCAACAGGAATGTGACATCTGTTGGCAAGTAGAACAATAAACAAAAAACTCCATAGGAATGGACTGCGGTCTTCTGCCGACTTACAAACCCATCCATAGGCAAACAGAGGGTGTGTGGCATATATCTATAATCCTGCCCATAGCGGACCTCATACTACATTTACTAATTACACAAATATATCCAATCCATTGAGCCAATTCAACCATGAAATGAATAACCTAAGATTACCC
>JAQFVV010009039.1:0-18365 GCA_028023455.1 Epiperipatus broadwayi | reverse complement strand
TAGATAGATAGATAGATAGATAGATAGATAGATAGATAGATAGATAGATAGATAGATAGATAGATAGATAGATAGATAGATAGATAGATAGATAGATAGATAGATAGATAGATAGATAGATAGATAGATAGATAGATAGATAGATAGATAGATAGATAGATAGATAGATAGATAGATAGATAGATAGATAGATAGATAGATAGATAGATAGATAGATAGATAGATAGATAGATAGATAGATAGATAGATAGATAGATAGATAGATAGATAGATAGATAGATAGATAGATAGATAGATAGATAGATAGATAGATAGATAGATAGATAGATAGATAGATAGATAGATAGATAGATAGATAGATAGATAGATAGATAGATAGATAGATAGATAGATAGATAGATAGACAGACAGACAGACAGACAGACAGACAGACAGACAGACAGACAGATAGATAGATAGATAGATAGATAGATAGATAGATAGATAGATAGATAGATAGATAGATAGATAGATAGATAGATGGGAAGCCCAGTTGATAGGCAGATAAACAGACAGATAAATGAGCAATTAAGTGGATAGATAGATGGATATGAAAAAAAGACAGATGGGTTGTTTTACAGATAGATAAATGGAAAAAAGATTGCTGAACAGATAGATAGATTGATTGATAGATAATGGGAGGTTAGTATACAATCAAGTAAATAGACATATTGTTAGATAAATCAATAAATATATGGACTAATAGGTTAAATATATATATATATATATATATATATATATATATATATATATATATATATATATATATATATATATATATATATATATATATATGTGTACCACTTACTTCTTGATATATAAATAGTTTTAAAATACAACTTCAAATGATTCACATTTATTATGCTTAATTAAAATTTGCATATCTACCTTTAATATGCATAACATTATCATATCTTAATTAAATTTATTATCAATAATCATCAAAGTCAATATAGTTCTAGATTATATTAATTAGAAATAGTATATTACTAAAATTATGAGACTGCGAAGTAAAGTTACAAAGTAATAAGCAGATTTACCTGAGTTAATATCTTCTAAAGATACTGTCTCAATGGCATAAGAATACTACCATTACCTTATCATCTTACCATACATCTATAGCATTCTTATGACTTTTAAATGAAATGAATTATCTTTAATAATATAAAATAATTTCTAACTTTTAACTTAAAATATAATTAAATAATCTCAAGGTTCTTCTCGGTTTAAAATAATAATAACTCTGTAAATAAGTATGATGTGGGATTTTTATATCAAACTTAGATACACCTAACTTATTTTAATAATAATAATAAATAATACTAATCTTAAAGTGTAATTTAATCTCATCTATTTATATTATATAATCAATCATTAAATGAATAAACAATCATATGTATATCTTTTATTTCATATGACATCTTCATTTTCAGATAAATCAGTAAATCTTATATAATTAATAATCTGTGGCAATAAACAATATTTGTATTCTTATAATGTGTATTATAATCATCTTATGACCATTGTAATATTTATGTTCGTATGTCAATCAATTCCTATAAATAATGTTAAAAGCCAAATATAAAGGTATTCAATTCTAAATAAAATAACAAATTCATTTTTTTATGCAAATATTATGTTTATTTCCAATCATCTGAGGTATCAAATGCTGTGGACGAAAATAATGAAACTCGACAAACCACTTTTAAAACAAATTAACAAATTTATTTACAATAACGTCAAATAAGAATTTATTTACACTATTTACAGTTTTAAAATTGTTAAGAAAATAAATAAAAATAAAATAAGAAATTACAAATACAAGAAGTTTATACTGTTACTAGTCTATGTGCTCAATAAGCAATTACACATTCCTTCAAATACTTTATATTAATAATATTACAGTAGTTTTAAAAAATTAGATTTTTAAAATAAATGGTAGTAAACTTCCATTACAAATAATAATATATGTCAAAATTATTTATGTAGCATGTGTAAACAATGAAGCTCTACTAATTAAATAGCTACATTAATTAAGTATTACCGATATTTACTTTATTATTAGCATTGCTTAATAGCTTTATAAAATTAATGTATCTTTGTAATGTAAAAACAAATAATTGACTGTACTTATACTTTACTTAATGTAATTCCTGTTATACGTTTTATCAAATATGCATTACATATCTTTATTGTTCAAATATTATTATTTAAACTATTTATCAATTCTAAATTCATAAGCATTACCTTAGATAAATTCTATGATTCTTTTCTGTGTAAAAATCATTACTTTACTTGATGGGATCTTTAATCCTTTCTAATACTTTTTATTTATAAACATCCTCTAAATTTATCTAAAATTTCCGGAAAAACAAACATCAACTTTAAATAAAATATTCATCATCCAAATTACCTATACTACATCGTCTATACTTAATAAACTTCAATCAAAATATAGGCTTCTACCCATAACGTAACTTAACTTATCTAATAAAATCAAAATAAAATAAAAATATAGACTTTTAAAAATCCTTTTCTGACCTGCAAAAATAAAATAATTACTTAGATAAATAATAAACATCATTCTAATACTAAACATGAATAAAATATCAAAATTATTTATGAAAGAATCATATAATTATTTCTAAGCTTCTTATGTAATGTCGTATCATGTTGATATTATAAATTAAAACTTATGCATATTTTAATAAAGTTCGTTGCCATTATAATGTATGTGTTTTCATAAAATATCCATCCATTCATTCTACAACAACATAATATTCAGCTAATCTAAAAAAAAACATATTAAATTCATTAAAAATCATTATACAATATTTTTACCATAATAATAATAATGTCCATTCTGCTATCCAGTAGTCTTCGGAATTTGCAGCTTCAGAAAACAAAAATAATACACATTCATACTCATAACATTCACTAAAATATTCCGTGTTATATTAATTATAAAAATAAATTTATGTAATTAATTATTATATTATTTTTAAGTTACTATTTAATAAATGTACCTAACCCTATTTTTTAATAGTTTAATAATATTTTAAATTTTATGTTAGAATAAATAAAATAAAAATTTATATTACGGATTCCAGCGATGACTTTTGTTCTACCATAAAAGTTCTAACAAATATCCTGCATATAAAGTCAATAAAACACTATTTCCTGTTCCGTTGTATCACGTGTTTCTTGAAAGTTTATAATAAAAATGATAACGTTCTTTTTTTTAAAAAAAAATAATAAGTTCCAACAAGAAAACAAATAAAATTAAAAAAAAAAAAAAATAGTTTATAAGTTCTTTCTGGATCCAGTTCTTCATAAAATATTATTTTTAAAGTTATTATTTTTAAACTAATTTATAGTTTATATATTATTTTCATTAAATTACTTTAATCAACTTGGCTTGCTTGGTTTAGTTTGACTTGATTTGGACATCCATGTATTACTTGCGCATTTATAATTAACATATTCAGGTAAGAATTAATTTCTCCATCTATAACGTCCAGCGTTTAGATTACTTCAATATAGTACTTCTATTATATTACGATTTTAAATAATCATATTTATAATCTATTTGCCTTTTCAAATCGTCAATATTTAGTCTTTTAAGCACAAAGACTTAACAAGGCAAGTATTTATTAAAATTACTACTTTTTATATCTTTACTTAAGATATACATTTTAATCTTTTAAAATCTACAAAAATACTTTCTTTCTATAGAAGTATTCATATTTTTTAAATATCTATTTATAATAGACAATAGTAATTTAAACTTTTAAAACTATTTATAGTCCAAAATACTACTTTTCTCCATCTCGTAGTTTTATGTACTAATCCTGCGTCTGTTATTTCTCTAGCATAAAGTTTCTGATATATTTCTCCGATATGTGAGGTTTCCATGATTATTTGTACGTAAATTGAGTTTCGATATTGAGAAGACTAATAGGGAATATTAAAATATCTACTGCATATACATTATTTAAACTTTTATAAAATCATATACAATAACACTCTTATGATTTTAAAATTGATTTTAAGAGCGTTTATAAATTTACTTGGCTATTTTCTCAATAGCACGTTTAACTTAGAAAATTAATTACAGAGAGCCCCCCTCAACAATTGAATCCAGCTTTTATAGTGGAAGAGACTCCTCATCTGATTGGTACGTTTAAACAATCAAACTTTGCTTATTTACATATTTATCAACACACTATTAAAAATAAAATAATGACTTATTTAATATTTAATATTATCACATTTTAAAAATAATTTTATCGTTTATTCAAATCTATCAAACATTTTTTAAAATATTCTTTCTCACTTGGCCTAAATTTTAACTTTTATAAAATCATTAAAATAAACTAAATCTTTTAAATACGTTATATTTTTAAAGTAATATTTTTAAAATCAGATTTAATATTCTACATTAATATCTTTTATTTTTATCTCGTGATAACTCACGTATTATTTATAAATTTCACAACATAATTTTGTAAAATAGTTATGCAACTTTATTAGACAACTTCCACGCGTGCTTGTGTAAATTTAACTAACATCTGTTTTTTTTTATAACACAAGAAACGCTCCATAGTCTAAAAATAAACTAACAATTGCATTTTTTAAAATAAATATTTTTAAAATAAATAAGATATTATATCAGATTTTAAAATAATTATTTAATATGATTAAAATCAAATATTAATCTCAATTTAAATACTTATAATTTAAAATATTTCTATTCACTTTTAACATATATTTTAAATTAAATAAATATCTTGGTCTAATTTTAACTTGTCTTTTAAATACTTTAGCTTTAAACATTTGTCATTAAATTTATTAATGCAGTATTACATCATAATCATCATCATTTTTTAAATATCTTCTCAATACCAACACAATTTACACATCAAATAATTACAGATTGCTCTAATTAAACTTATGGTAACATTACCACAAGCAAAGTCAACATCACACTTTTAAAATACTTCTTAAATTTAAAATTTTCTACTAAATTAGCACAAAACTTAAATGGTGACCCATACAAAAGGGCACAATATATATATATATATATATATATATATATATATATATATATATATATATATATATATATATATATAGAAAAATAGAAATAGAAAAATATGAATGAAAAATGAAAGGATGGAAGGAGGAACAATGAAATAGATTAGAAATGCAAATGATTAAATAGATGGCTGCACTGATGAAATAATCGATGAAAAGACAGATAGGTAAATTGATAGACTGATCGATATATAAACAGCAATACATCAAGATAGGTAGATAGATTGGTTGATTGATAGGCAGATAATAGATAGAAAATGATTATGTTAAAAATAAATATATAATGATATTACATGTTTAAGCTCTTGGAATAGATTAGATATTACAATAAAGGAAATAACAGTTATAGATACTTTCCCCTCTAAAATAAATTTAATTATGTTTTTCTCAAATGTATATGCATTATTTTTATTTATTTCTTTAATAATTTAATTACAGACTAAAGTAAATTTATAAAAATAACTCAAAAATTTAAATAGATCATAATAGACCTAGAAAAAAATATCTAATTAATAAAAAATAACTTACTAGAAAAAAAAAGTGAAGATTGTGTATGGATTTTTGTTGACATTACTTTTAATTATTTTTTTATTGCCAATAAACATTGTTAAAAATAAAGCCAGGATTGTTCAGATGATCAGCAATCTGCTCAACAACAGATAGATTTTTCTCTCTCTTGATGGCAAGATTACACCAGGCTTCAGCCATACAAGTCAATCCCTCAAGGATCTCCGCTCAGTGCCCTTTTCTTCACAGCATACATCAACCCTCTTCTGACGGATATAGAAAAAAACCTCCCTGGAATATTCCTTCCCTCTCTCAATAAAAACTTCAATGTATTTGCATATATAGATGACATCATGGTTGTTCTTCCCACCATTAAATACCTTCCCCATCTCATGAACATCTTAAACAGAAATACAGCGAAACTTGGCCTACAAATAAACTTTAACAAATCTTCCATCTGGAAGATCATGTCCTGGTAAACAAATTAACTCTCCCTTTTCTGCAAAACCCCAAAGATACCTAGGTTTCCCAATCTTCAAAACACCAACTGCAATGGCAAGAGAGATTCAAGATGCAATCCTCCATTCAACTGAAGCCATCACCACGTCACTCTCTAGAGTATACCTTTCATTATATGGAAAGGTTGGCCTCCTCAACATGATAATAATGCCAAAAATCTCATATTATCTTCCATTCGTAAAAATGTCTAAACAGTTTCAAAATAAAATCAACCGATTATGTACCAAACTTCTCTGGAGAGGAAGGACAGTTGCTATTAGCTTGCGAGGCATCCAACGACCACACAGGTTCAATGGACTGTCATTCCACTCAATACAAGCAATCATTTTACAGAAAACCCACAACACTCTACATAATCTGGTCATCTCATGTGGATACTCCAACATTATTAAAAAAAATTACACCGACAGATCGTCCTCCTGCCCTCTGCCAGTTCATGGATAGCCTCCCTAATAGACCACTTACAACTTTATAACCCAATAATGCCCTCTAACCTTAACAAAAAAATCACCTTATGGGAAGCATACAATATAATCAACTATAATCAACAACCCATTAAAACCAGCCTAAAAATAACCAACCAAAGACTCATTTCACACTTCAAAAGATGGAGTCTGGAACCCAAATTCCTTGACTACATCATTAAAATAAATCTTAATGCGCTTCCCACGAATTGGTTCCTTTATCACCGAAGAGGTTTTAACAGCATTGATCCTATATGTGGTCTGTGTGCTCGTGAAGATGAAACCATAGACCATATTATACACCGGTGCCCAAGACTTAAAACACTGAAAGAGATAATTATAATTAATTCCAACATAAGACCTGATATGATTTTCTCACTTGAAAATGCCATTCATAATGGATTTTTTTCAATAATAAGGCTTTCTACCTTTGTCCTTTATTCCATATGGATAGTGAGATGCAAAACTCTCATGGAATTACCTCCGCCACAAATCATACCATTGTTTTATCAAACGCTCAAAAAAATCAAGAAACGTGACCAGCTCCTGGCATCCAGTAAAGTCTTTGATGACACCTGGTCTTTAACTGCTCTTTCATTTTCCTGATTATCAACTCCCACCTACCCAGCATTATAGAATAGGAAATTCTAAAAGAAAATATGCATGTTTATATTAAAAATGCTTATTCCATTAAACAAGTTCTTAGAATCTCATCACTATACCTAACCACATAAGAGCATAACAATTGTACTCTCATAACAAAATCTAGCCAGGTGACAAATAGAACATTATACAATCATATTATTGTACAATTTATTCATTTATATATCCTTTATTAGTATGTAATCACTATTTATTGTTAATAAAAATTTTTGTTGAAATGAATAAAGATAAACTTACTGGCATCTATAATCCAATTTGATTGTATTATCTAAATACAATAGTTCACCACTTTTATAAATTATGACTTTAACATTGAGACATCATCTTATTTTAGAAACCAGAAAATATCTTTTCCCCTCAGGCTCATTATACTTCTCATTTTAGAGTTGCAAATTTTAAAATCAAACTTAGTACTGATTTTTTTTTCTAATTTTATCTTATTAATTTAATTCTCAGATGTACAAAGTTTATATATGAGAATTTTATATACATGTTATTATTTTACTTTATTATTTAAAAGATATGTAATAACTTTTAAAATAAAAGTTTTAGTTGTTTTTAATTTTATACAACATCAAAAAATATTTTAAGCATTATTTTAATATTTATATTTATAGTAATACTAAAATTTATTAACCTCTATACCAATGGAATGTGCAAATTTTTTGAATAAACAGAATAAGAATATTGCTATCTTAGAATCAAAAAATATCCCATGATTCTCAGCTTACTTTATTGAATCAAATTCTAGTTAAATCAATTATGATAACAAAATATTGCAGCAACATCAAATTATTTTCATTTTAATTTTTAATTAATTATCACAAATATTAGTAGATACATAAAGAAAACATTTGTTATTAAAAATACTTTTAAACCAAAGTCTTGCTAAAAACAAACAGCAAAAAAAAAAAAATTTACTGAGACAAATCCAATAATGAAATGCTTTTCATCGCAAACAAAGTACCCAAAAGACATTTCAA
This sequence comes from Epiperipatus broadwayi, assembly GCA_028023455.1. Classification (NCBI taxonomy): domain Eukaryota; kingdom Metazoa; phylum Onychophora; class Udeonychophora; order Euonychophora; family Peripatidae; genus Epiperipatus; species Epiperipatus broadwayi. Next base: position 10,093 of record JAQFVV010009039.1, on the reverse strand, counting down.
TTGAGTTATATATATATAGTCATAAAAATATATGATTAATTGAAGCCATATTTCGTCTCTATATATCTATCACCCTCAGTATTTTATAAAATTCTAAACGTTACTTATTGATGAAAAATCAATGAAGCTTTACACGACACGTTTCAAACTCTTTTCTTATCAGGTGTCTCAAAAGTGACCAACAATCCATTAACTCAGTAATATTATTTTATTTAAAACCCGGAAAAGAGTTGAAAATGATATAAGAAAGTATAACTGTGAACTAGCAAGAAAAGCTGTAGAAGAAAATAAAAGTCTTAAGAATGTAAAACAACATTTTGGTATTGGTAGGAAATTTATATCTGCAATAAGGAAAAAAGATGGAATTATTACTAAAAAGAGGGATGACATTATGAAATTGGTAGAAGATTTTTATCAAGAATTATATAGTAATAAAGAACAAGTACCTCGTATATCTATTACATCTTCCGAATTGCCCAGAATTTTAAATGAAGAAGTGAGAAATGCAATTAAATGTATGAAAAAGGGAAAGGCTCCAGGTAATGATGGAATTATAATTGATATATTAAAAGAAGCAGGTGAAGAAACAGAAAAAATATTAGCAAAGTTATATACCAAATGTCTAAATGATAAAGATGTACCGGATGATTGGAAGAATGCAGTAATAATATTAATATTTAAAAAAGGTGATAAAAAAGATATTAGAAATTACAGACCTATCAGCCTTTTATCAGTTTTATATAAAATTTTTACCAAGATAATTACAACTCGTCTACAGAGAACCTTGGATTTTCACCAACCAAGAGAACAAGCTGGATTTAAAAAGTAGTTTTAGTACAGTAGATCATATTCAAGTATTGAGAGAAGTTATAGAAAAGAAAAATGAATATGAGTTGTCATTATGTTTTGGATTTGTAGATTATGAAAAGGCATTTGATTCTATAAACATTTCTTCAGTGATTAAAGCATTGGATCATCAAGGTATAGATCCAGGATATTGTCATATTTTAAAGAATATTTATAAAAATGCAACAGCAACAATTAGATTACATAATGATACTGGGAAAGTCAACATTGAGAAAGGTGTAAGACAAGGTGACTCCATATCTCCAAAAGTTTTTACAGCAGTGCTGCAAGAAGTATTTTGTGGATTAAAATGGGAAACTAAAGGAGTGAAAGTAAATGGAGATTATTTAAGTCATTTAGATTTCGCAGATGATGTAGTTGTTTTTGCAAATAATGCTTCCGAGCTGCAGGAAATGTTGCAGGAGTTATCAGATGAAAGTAGGAAAGTAGGACTAAAGATAAATGTTAAAAAGACTAAAGTAATGTTTAATCGATTTGCTCCAAATATGAAAATAAAGATTGATTATGATGAATTAGAAGAAGTTAAGAGTTACAAATACCTTGGTCAGATTATTAATACAGATGAAAACATAATAGAGGAAATTAATCATAGAATTAAACTTGGTTGGAGTGCTTTTGGTAGAAATAACTTGATATTAAAAGGAAATATGCCTATGTGTTTGAAAAGAAAGGTTTTTAACAAATGTGTTTTACCAGTTCTTACTTATGGATCTGAGACTTGGACACTTAATAGAAGATCAATACAGAGACTTCAGACCACTCAAAGAAGTATGGAGAGATGTATGTTGGGAGTAACAAGAAGAGATCGAAAATGCAATGTATGGGTAAGAGAACAAACAGGTGTTACTGACCTCATTGAAAAAATTAAAAGATTGAAGTGGAGTTGGGCTGGACATATTGCAGAAGAGATGATAATAGATGGACAATTGAAATTTTAAACTGGATTCCAAGAGATTGTAAAAGACCCAGAAGGAGACCACATGTAAGATGGATGGATGAAATAAGAAAATGTGTAGGGGTGATGTGGAGAAGAGAAGCTAAAGATCGGAGAAGATGGATTAAACTTGGAGAGACCTTCATCCTGCAGTGGATTGATAATGGTTGATAATGATGATGATGATGATTATACTCTAGTCAATATTAAAGCTTGAATATTCAAATTAGATGTATATACTATAAGACTTTATATATATATATATATATATATATATATATATATATATATATATATATATATATATATATATATATATATAATGCTTATGGTTAATACACAGCCAAGTCTATATAAAATTTATTTTTTTCACAAAGAAGTTTGGTCACAAATTAATATGCAAATAAATTTTTTATCAATACTTTATATATATATATATATATATATATATATATATATAATTAACAAAAATGGTATTAAATATTCATTTGCCATCTGCAGTGTTTTTTTTTTACATTTCTAACCATTACCTACTGATAAATAGCGATTAATCTACTTGCCATATACATATCATTAAATGATAAGTGTTCTTCAAAAAAAAAACAGCCATATAACATGTGTATTACATAAAAAGTGGAAATTTTTTTTATTTATAATTAATGTTAATATGTTTAAAAAGTACTGTAGCTGGTGCATAATGATTTAATATTGTTTCAGTTAATTATATATTTACAAAGTTGTTAAATTATTATTATCATCATCATATTGAACTGGTCAAAATATGTTGATCCATCTAATATGAGCTGGAACTCAAAGAAACATATTTCAAACCCAGTCAGACCTGAGATTTAGATCAGGGACCAACCTAGATTCGAACCCATTACATAAGCCCCAGATAGAACACCTAATGAATAACATAATAGTGATGGCACATGAGAATTAATTCTTAAGTCCGGCTCACTAGAAGAGCGGAAGAGGCAATGAGACATATTTAATGAGAACCCACATATATGTTGGAATGTATGGAAATAGAGAGATGATGATTCGAACTACATAAGTGGCTTGAATAATAATAAATTATTTAATAAAACATTTAATAAACAGTAAATTACTTATATATTTGTTTTAATGCTCTTATAAATAAATTACATATTATATGTCAATAAATATATTTGGTGGGTTAGATTAAAGTGCCAGTCATTTGATTGCAAAACAAACTTAGATATTTTTTAGATAAACGCTTTAGTAGTGGCTCTGAAAGGTGAAGATGAGTGTACAAATTTATAAAGCATTCTAGAAATCATTATACATATTATACAAACAATTTTCACACCATTTTGGTCGTGAAAATCAAAATATATGTTTTAAAAATGGTTTAATCATGGAGTACAACATTTGTGAGGATTTAGTAAAATAATATACATTTAAATCAAATATCTTTTATTAGCAAACATAATAATTTTAACTATTCTTTAAATTCAAACTTTAAAAAGAAAAGAATGCTTTGTTTTCTAAAAATATTTACTCTTAAATAAATGGGATGATTTACGATGGTGGGATTTTCCAAAAAAATAAGAAAAAAACATTATTATTAATTAAACTAATGACTCTTATTGGAAAGACATAAGTTAAGCACAAGTTTATGATTACAGCATCAAAATGATGTCATTAAATAAATTAATTAATATTAATGGGAAAAGCAGTGTGGCTGATATAAAGGCAGAAGTATCCGAAGTGACGTCGTGCTTTTAAACGAAGAAAACAAAGTAGCTAAGAGTCCCTTTTCAAGGGTACTGCTTAGAGAAGTTTAATTAGGCTTAGCATGGTCCCCATGTTCTCTAGGTGACTGATGCAAGAGGCCTGTTATATGAAAATGATTTCCAGAAGGTCAACTACCCACAGGATAAGGCATGAAGAAAGTTTATGGGTCCAAATTTATTGTAACCCTCCAAGTTAGAAGCACGTAATATTTAACAAACAAAACCTTATATAAGCAATGCAACATAATACTGTCTTTAGTAACATGAAATGGAAATCACTATAATTTAGGCAATTAACACTATGCTATGTACTAAATATGGGAATGATTTCATTTGTACTAAATAGGTTTTAAAAATTACCCCCTTCCCTTCCTGTTATTTAACAGACTGAAATCCCACCCTCATGAATTTTGTAACTTGAGAATAATCAAGTCTTTGAAATCTTAAGAGTATAACTTTTTAATATATATGAGATAAAAACAATAATAAGAAAAATCACCTTTTCAGAATTAAATGCATGACATAAAAAAAAATATTTGATAGCGTTACTTTTTTTTGGTAATTTAAAAATTATGCATAAAGAATATATATTTATTTTAAAGACATTTTTAAAAAAATCATGTAATTGGGTTAACCTGCGAAACAATCTGGCAAGCATATTACCTAAAAAAGTATGTAAAACTAATTTAAAAAGGAAGGGGATTTTATTAACCTCGATTCAGGGAGGTTTAAGTTGATAGGGAAAAATAACTTCATGTATTAGGCTCACAAGATTGTTTAGATTGGCAACTTAGAAATAATAAAATACAACAATTAAAGAAATAAGAGCAGATTTCATGTATAAAAGAAAAATTAGTAGTATGGAGAGCAAATACAGTTAAGAATTAATACCAAAAAGAAAACATTTAATTTAACAATTTAAAATGAAATCCAGAGAGCTGAGGTGGAGATTAATTTAGAATGAATGAGATATAAAAGTTCATAGGCAGTTTTTAGGTTAATTACCTTGCAATATGAAAGAGTCCATTTTAACAGTTCGGCTTCCACATGGCAAAATTAATAGAATTGAAATCATTTTAGTAGCAAGCTTCCATAAGGCATTCTTCCCTTAATTAGATCACATTTTGGGGCATCAGTGAAATGATTATTCAAGGCAAGATTGACCAGCAAAGGAAAGGAAGGTGATTAGTTTTCTACTCATTCAACATTTTTTTTAAAAATAGCGTGTTTTTTGCTCCTTGGTTTTGATCTTGGGCTGTATGTCCAATCTATTGATGTGAGAAATTTGGTCATTTCTTCTATTTTATTTATTCTGCTTGAGATCATCCTCCCTTGTGACCATGGTGGCATACCATGTCTAATTGGCCAAATGACGTGTGCATCTGAATACACAAATTTTGCTAAAAGACCTCTATCTTAGCAACCTGTTTAAAAAAAATTGTGCATGCATCTCTTGGTGGTTAGCTGGAAATTTCTGGGTAATTATGGGATGTAAGATGCTTTCCTGTTTCTCCTCACTCCAAAATGTTTTGAATAAAGAACAGTGGTACTCTTCAAAATGTATTGATTTGGGACTTTAAAGACCACCACCAATCTTTACCTACCACTCTTAAGTGTTGATTAGTGATGGCTATTTGTTCATCATCACTAAGAAGGTAAAGTGCAAACATCTCCTTCAGACTTTCCACATACTCCTGTGGACTCTCTGGGTTCACAATAAAATATCTGTAGTTGCATAAAATGTGCTATGATGGTGACATCTGGTGACTGACCAGTTGCTCTGGTTTTATAGTTTTAATATTCTTAATTGCAGCATCTAAGCAATACATTTCCCTCTGTTTCAACCATTTTAATTATCGTTCATTCTTTTTGCTCTGGCTCCTTAATTTCATTTGGTCTTCTTTTCTCTTTTCTTTCAGAGTCTCCCTATCTTCTCTTTTACTGCCTTCCCATTACTTGTTTCTGCTCACCTTTTAAAACTTTTCAAAGTTCCTCTTATCCCATGGAATAATTAGCTCAACACCAGTGGATGGCTTCATTGAACTCATTTTCTATCTGTGGTTCACCTCGTGCATCACCATTACCCTGTTCTGTCTTGTGATCCATTTTATTTTTAGGGAGGTTTTTTTCTACTTTGTTGACTGATCTAAAACAAATATGCGCTGAGATATATATTTATATTATATTATTCTCCATTAATAAACACCCTCCCCACCATCCAAAGATCATCTCCTCCAAACCAGCCACTGCTGCTTACCACTTTCTACAAATCTATCATCAATTATCACTTTTCTGATATCCTAACATCCACCTGCTAACAAAATTTGTTTATTTAAACATTTTAGTCAATATTTCACTTTAATGATCACAATCTTTTATCTGTTTTTTCATTTGGTTTCTCTTGGTCACACCTTCATCCATCTTGAAAAAAGAAAACTCATAGTCTGGTTAATATTGAAGCAGATGGATCTGTAGGCCAGATCCGCAATTTCCATGTCTTTCTGGATTACTAGACAAGGATCAAAAACCTGATCCATACATGTGATGATGTTCATAAAACTTTCCATCTGCTATTTTAACTGCATTTAAATTTTAGGCCAGTAAATAAGCTATTAAATGATTATTTTTTTATTAAAATGTTTTACTATAAATATTAGAGGGACCCAGATATATATATATATATATATATATATATATATATATATATATATATATATATATATATATATATATATATATATATATATATATATATATATATTGTAATGTTTTTCTCTCTTGCTAGGCCTCTATATGCAATAAATGCACGAGTTGATCAAGTTATGCAAAAAGAAGAAGGTTTCATTCCTACTTCTAAAAACATAACTATATTTCCTGATCAACTTGGCCTAGAATTATTACGAGTACAATTGCAAGCTGAATCAGTTTTTAATTTATAAATGAGGGCACCAGAGTCACTTAGACTCACTGATTCTGTGTCAAACATATCATAACTCATAAGTTAAAAAGAAGAAAATTTTTTTTTAAAAAATGAATCGGTATTATATTTTACTGCTAAAATTATTTTTTAAATATTATTATTTCTGGAGCTTATTCAAAACATATTGGCAAAAGTAAATTATATTTTCAAATCTTACTAAACTAATATTAATAAATTTAATAATAATCATTAATAACCATTATTAATAATATACAAGGAAAAGTTGGTATTGAAATAAATATTTTTATTCTAACAAATTAAAATGTTTAACGATAAATTACCAATTAAATAAAACTGAAGAAAATACAGACTAATTCAGATATGAATCAATTAATAAAAAACAATTTCACAATTACAGTTCACTTCCAAATTTCTTCTAGAAAGTTCCTTAAAATGAATGTCTCTTGCATAAGAAAATTAATGTCTCTATCAGGATTATTTAAACATATTTTTAAGAATTGTTTGCAAACGTTTAATTTTGTCACAATCAGGAATGGTTAATCTTAACTTACTGGTAAGTTTAGTGAGTTCATGAAGCTTGTAGATTACTATGCATAGTTTTTTTGTGTGGGAGAATGAGCTCAGTCATCGGTTAGAAATTGATCTTGTGGTCTATTCTACTAGTTGGTCATGAAAGCTTTTCTGGTGTCCATCTTTAGGAACAATGTCAGCAGAAGCTCTGGTTTACTCCAACATGCAGACTTATTTCAGAATAGGGTGATCCTGGATATATTCTTGTTATCCAGGACTGACTATCAGAAGAAAAAGATGAGACAAGACGTTGATCAAACTGGCCTCTTCCTTTTTATACTAGAGGTCCAGTTTTCAGACTTCTGTACATACCTTTTTTGTCAATATTTTGATAATCTTGTACATTCTTTATAAAATTTATATTACAAAGTCTTTATTTTTTTTTAGCATAATTCTGCCACCTTTAATTAGCTAAAATATTTTTCTTTTAGTTTATCTTTTACTTTTGGAATTCTTTTAATTTATCTGAAAGTAATTTGTGTGCATTTGTTCTCTCCAATTTTTACTTTTATTTTTAATTAGATAAAAAAAATATGAATGACAATTTTAACTTTCATTATATGTTTTAAAAAAAAATTATGCTAATCAAAAAAAATCTAAAAATATTTTTTTTTTTAGCTTTGAAGCTAAATGCCAATACATATATGGTAACATTATATAAATAATCAGTACAATATATATATATATATATATATATATATATATATATATATATATATATATATATATATATATATATATATATATATATATAGAGAGAGAGAGAGAGAGAGAGAGAGAATTACGGATGGAAACTTTTATAAAAATCAATACATAAATTTCTAATATGATTTTCTTTTAATATTTTATTCTGAGATTTGCTTTCATGATAAACCTTACTAACATTTCATAGTATCGAACAAAAGAAAATCCATTAAATAATATGATAATGGATTTTTTAATTAAAAGTAAAATTAAAATAGAAAAGATAAATTTGACATATAAATTCTGCAAATGTACATTTAATTAAAAATAGATTTGAAACAATTAAATCATTGGGTTTATCGAAAAGTTGATCTCAAGAACATACTGCTTCAATATACTTTAGGTATTCCAACATTTCCAATTAGCCTGGAGCAGCAGAAAAAGGGAATTTCGAAAAATAGTTGGAAAAGGTATAAATAGCCAAAGACAACAATAGAAACCAGCCAGTCCCAGTTTTTGTCAGCAATTGCTCCATAAATCTATGTCAGTCAAATTTTAAAAATCATGATAAAAATGTTCTGAGATATGATAAAGTAGATGGCATCAACGTCCGATCTCCCATGTCCCAAATATGATCAACCAAAATACCATAAGTCAGAAAAACCTCATAAAAATGAACTGAACTGATGAACTTTTAACTTAATTCATAGCTAGCTGAACTGTTGAACTCTTTCATTCAATTCATAGCTAGCCATGCCTGTGTGGAAATTCAGTTTTCATCACTTCCACTCAGACTCAATAAACTAGGTAATATGTTTCAAATTTGTAATTTCAAACCACCTAATTTATTTTTCAAACTCCAGTGACCCAATAATGTGAATCCTGCTAATTTTAATGTCCTCTAAAGTGTAAACTCTATAATGTACTTAAAGTGTAACTTAATATTCTGTAAACATACTTGCTATTACTTAAAATCTAATATCTTTGTTCTCTTTCTATCTGTTTTAAAATTATGCCTCTTCTTAATCCTAAACTTTCTTCTAATTGCAGTTTAGAAAATATTATTAATTCCTTAAAATGAAATGAATATATGTCAATTTTGTTCCATCTTGACAAAAGCTTTACTTAAATAAATATTTTGCTGCCTATTTCTGACCAATGTTTGTCAGTAAATAAAAATAAATAATTCCTAGCTCTGAAGAGTTTGGAGCGACCTTTGTTTATTATTATGTGTCTTTTTATATTTATACGTATACGGTTTAGTTGTGGGGAGATGTGAGATTCAAGTGACGAGAGTTCATTTAGTTAAATTATTTCATTTTTAAAGAGTGAAAGGGAGGGGTTTATAAATTATATTCATGTTAAAAAATAAGAGAGTAATAGAATGTTATTTGAAATGTTAGTAGGATTTTGTGTTGAAGGGTGAGATCAGTTTGCTAATAACAAATATTCGTAATAATAATTAATGCTTATTTTATTCTTGTTTGTCTGATTTTGGTCAATCCATATAACATTTGTGTAATATTTACTCAGCACTATTCTATATTTAAAGGCTAAAATATATTTTCCAGTACTTATATTTTGTCTCGCCGGCATTTGGCTTGATTACTTGTCTTTTGTCTCTTTGTGATCGCTAGATCAAAACTAGACCACATGATGATTTCACTGGCCATGATTTATCAGGATATGAAAGCCAAAAATGGAAAGAACCAGGTCAAACTAAGCTCACCTAGCCTTGGTGATTCTCATATTTCTTTCACCTGAAATATTTTTAGGTTTCTAAAGGTGCAGACCATTTTTCTTTTATTTCTTGGTGTCACAGGAATGGGGGCAGGTGAATTGGGCCTATGCTGGTAATGTAATATCGAATGCTGGCATTTTGTTCACTTTCCTTTGTCTGAGCACATTATGGCAGATTGACCACAATCTGATTAATTTATGTATTTTAAATCTTGAAATATTTATTTGTGAATATCGCGATCCATTTATATTTTAAATGTGTCACTCTCTCTGACACCAATGCCTATAGTTTGAGTTAATTATTTTTCTTAAAATAAAATCAATCAGAATAAAATTGTTTATCATAACTCTTTAAAAATATCCATTCCTATATATCAGACTTGGGCGGGCGTCTCCCACAAATCGATAATTGTTTACATTTGTTAGATTGGCATATAAACTATACCGCTCTCTTGCCAGAGGTATAATAAATAACAGAATAGAAATTTGTTTTAAATTATTTAGGAATCAAATCAGAGACATCAGGTAAATTAACAAAATGTTTTATTAAATATATATCTCGTGAATTTAAGCTACCTGTGGTTCATCTCTATTCCT
>JAQFVV010009038.1:0-18383 GCA_028023455.1 Epiperipatus broadwayi | reverse complement strand
TGTACCGGTATAAATCCACCACGCTTAATCATACACAGTACCCGAGTTCAAACCCAGTCAACATTCAAGAATAAATTCCAAAACACAAACTAAATTCAAACCCAAACCCCGGCATGACTAACCGATGATGACTTTATAACAGCACGTGGTTCTCCCTTTACTAGCTCAACCCAGAACACAGACTAGATTCCTTACAGTTAATTATTTATAGATCTATTATACTCTGGATATTGGTACGGTCATTAATGTAATGTATATATTTAAGTTGCTAATACAGACAGTAGATGACTAAATAGACTTCGAGAGTAATGAGGTGGGAGACACAAAATTAGATTAAATAAATTGTTTAATAATAAATAGAAAGCATTAACAAATATTATTCAGAAGTACGGTAAGACTTCCATAAGTATTCTATTATAATTGGCTACTAGACTTTAGTAATCATTTTACCTGGTAAACAAACTCATGCCACTATCTGTGTAATTAAATGATTGACGGGTGGTTAAAGGAATCAGAGTATTTGGGCATTGAAAATATTTATCTACTATTTTTATTAAGTTATTTTATTCGAATAGATTCGAGCCGTTGCGTATATGAATAGTTGGAGGTGGTTTCGCATAAATATGATATCTAAGATTGATGTACTGGTGGTTGCCTAGATTAAAGAGCCCTACAGTAATCACTTGCGGTGCATTGACGAAATACCGGGCGGCTTGTACGTTGACAAGGCTTAATGCCCCCAAGTAGATCCGGGACACTACAACCAGCCGGGATCATTTCGAAACTTGGTGATCCAAGAGATTACCTGGGAAAGAATTGCTTTCTTTCCCATATGGTAGTACGGTGAGACGCCAACTTCGGCGAAGGAAAAGCATTGCCACAGTCATCGAGGACGAGTGCTTGAAGTGGGTTTGAAACGGAATTACACAAAACCTGGATAATCAATTCGTCTATTTCTACGCAACAGGCGGATATACTTATTCCAACAAAACATGGCGGAATCAAATTGACCACGAAAGCAACAATTAATTAATTTTACTCTGAAACCCCTAAACCCCCAGGTTGTTCAGGCGGTAGCGATAGTATCAAATTTTACACTGAGAATTATTTCTCATTTCATGTATGAAACTAATATAATAAACTTAAAACCATTTACATATTTAAGATTGAAGTATTGGTTACAATAGTATGACAAAATAAAAGAGAATAATAAAGTGATTTAATATCTGCTAACTCAATATATGAACTACTCTTTAATTCAATAAACGGAACTTACTTAAACTAAATATAATCAATATTATAAACTAACTGTACTGCTTTTAAACAGAGTTGGAAAATATTACTATTGGCATCGTTTGTTTATAGCATAAGTAATAAAGAAAAATATAAATGTATTCATTTGAATTATTATTATTATTAGGTACAATATTTATAACTTATCTCCTAAAGACTAGAGCGGGGGAATAAGAGAAAAGAAAATTTACTGACAGGTTTTAAAAAGTAGCATTATAAAAGAAACAAAACTTACATGTGATTAATTTGATTGACAGATTAACTATAAAATTAAGCTTGGGAGAAAGTTAAAAGTTCATGTAACACAGTTACCCTTCTTTCTTCATCCGGCTTGGCTTCTCACGGTGGTATTTCTGACGAACGTAGGCGCGCATTTGAATTTACTTGGAAGGCATAGTCAATTCAGAGATTGGAAGCTGGAAATTTTGAAGCACGGGACACATGATCAGTCAGCAGCATGAAGATTCAAATTGGCAGGACAGAGATCAGCTTCTGGCACTTAGCCCATCGACATTACGGTTTACTGGTTGACTTCTTAACAAAAGTTGGAGCGATTTCTCTAGCAACTGCTTTGCTGTCTTGAGACGATCTACTCTCACCACGTCAAAAGTTAGAATCCCAGTCTATTCTAAGATGGCCACGGTTGACCTTTCTGCCTGGTTTTTGTTTGAGACTCCACCTACTTTTCTCTAGCCTCCAGCAATCCAACTTGACTATACAATATCAATTATCCATTTCCATTGTTCCGTTTTCAGCTATCTTTAACTTTAATACACAATTTTAAATTGACAAAGTAATTACAAAATATACATTCATTATCTAATTTTCAAATACAAATTAATTACTCTATACATTTGTACAAGACAGATTTTAATTAAAAACACTGATCAAAGGAATGTGACTTTTGATCAGTATTTTTAAACGACTTTGTATAATTCTAAAAAGTTAAAATTTAAACAAATATACCCGCAATGAAACTTTTAAATTAAGCTGCTATAAATTCACAAACCACGCACACACGAATATTATTTCATGATTTGTGATATTTATACACGGAATCTTTACATATCTTTTTACAAAACATAAAATATATAGCTCACTTTTTTTTTTGACCTGCAATAGAAAAATCTCATTGTGGGTAAATAGTAGTTCGAATTACCGTACTTCACAAAAAACACATGAAACTAAGATCGGTTCTTCGATCTGTCTGTTTCATTTCTTCTCACTTTAAAAAAAATAACAAAAAAAAATGTTTATACATAATTCTCTGGTTAACATTTTCTTACAAAATTGAGCGACTTTGGAGAACAGTCTGGGTGAGGGTTCGAACTTAACATGGGTGGAACATGATACGTTTTCTCAATTTTTGCATATTAATCTGTTGTTCTTTTACTCATCATCAGAGACATTTCACAGTGGTCGTTTACCGGGTTATCACTTTTTGTTGTTTCTATTTCCTCCCTGGGTCGGGAGGTATATAAGGTTTTAATGGCCTTGTATTGTAACTACACTGCTCCCATTCCCTTTTTGTTGGAGACAAGTCCCCATAGTCAATCTGATTCAGCAGTTCCACAGTTTTTTCGAACGACATGGGGCAGATCCCCAGCATCATCCTTTGCACCCACGGTGGTAGGTTATGCACAACAATACGGGTAATGTGCTGCTCCGTGTAGTTAAAAGCGGTGAGAGATTTAAGTATCATCGCTTGGTGCGTGAAGAAGGCTGCATAAGTCTGTCTGTGACTTTCATCGTATTTCTGATTCGAGAGCTTGTGTAAAAGTCCCTCCTGCTTCTCCACACTCCAATACCTTTTCAAAATAGCCTCTTCATAGCCTCGCATAGTACTCAGTGGTTGTTTTAATAATTTCCACCACGCCTTTGCGGATTCCCTCAGATAATGGCTGGCTACCGTTATTCTCTCTTTCTCGGTCATCGGGTGGAAGCACAGAAATTCTTTGATGCTGTCCAAATGTACGGCTGGATTTTCCCCGGGGTCGCCTCTAAATGTTTGAATCTGAATAGATGATCCGAAGTGAGGGATATTAATCATCCTTACTACTGCCTGCTCTCTTTTTATTCCTTTTCCTTTGTTACTAGTTCCCATTGCCGCTATTAGGTTTTCACTTTGGCTCTGCCTATCAGTTTGCCTTTCCAACTCAACATTTTCAACGTCTAGATCCTGGCCTGTCTTCTCTTTGCTGGCTACTTCGTTCTGAGTTTCTAATTCCATCGGGATGGTTTGGTCATCTTCTCCCTTCCTTGCACTGGTATTAGCTTTATCTTCCCTACCTGTTTTACCGTCCGTCCCCATACGCCATTCTTCAATCCTCAACATGCGCTCCATCATCGCCATCATAAGCTTCCTGTCCTCTCTCATCTCCTCAAGGATCGCGTAAAACCTCGCATCACCATCGTGCTCCCTCTGTTTGGTGTTCCTATCTAATCGTCCAAAACTTTTTTTTTTATCGGGATATTTCTTAAACACAATTTCGTGATCACTGGATGTGTCAGATGTCTCTGCGCCAGTTGCGGATAAATTATTGTTTCCTTCTATTTCTGCCATTTTCTCTTTGTTTTTAATTATAAGTGTCTTCAGCATACGAATTAGTTTTGTAAAATAATTTTATTTGTATATATATCATAAAGATACTGATCTCTGATCCTATTGCCGAATCCTCCCCCGCTGCTGATACTGTTTGTGTGGCTTCCTTCCTTTCTCTCTTTTTTTTTCGCCTACGTTCCGTCTGGTTTCTGTTATCTAAACGCTTTTCACTTTTAATATTTTTATTTAGGTATATACAATATGACATGTTTAACTACATCATTAATAAATGAATAGAGGGAAAAAAACTTTATTTCACCCAGTTCGCACTGTTCTCCTCAGTCCTATAATATAAACATATTAATAATTGGTATATAACACAATATTATTCTTGTACTACTGTCAGTAATTCTCTCTCTATATATATGCCACCATTCTCTCTTTTGAACCAAACAAAACTCACCACTGCTGTATGGACAAACATGTTTGCTGACAAATTTATTTGAAAGGCGCCAGCCAGCAACATGTAACCAATAGATGATTTAATCCACTGATCCCCCAAATATATACTTTTTACATGACCTAATAATCATTTGATTCAAGATTTAATGTTTTATATAGGGAACGTTTCATATTAACGCTGACTCTGATAAGATTTTTTTATATTACAATATATATATACGTACACGTTTTTATTTTTAAGACCTGGAAGTAATTCTACTTCTTTACTTTTTTTTTTGAAAAAATTTAAACAACAAAAATGAACTCGCAAACGATTTATGAAATAACACTCGTTTATTTTAATTAGATAAACGCACAAAATCGCTTCACTCTCTTTTCAAAAAATCTCACTCTGTTTCTTAACGATCTTAGGAAGTAGTCTATTCACTGAAACTTGGTGTAAGGGAAAAAAAATTTTTATATACTTGCTTTACTCAACTATCGTTTTAACTTGCGCATTTTAACCCTTAAACTGCTAATTTTATCATTGGTTGTATCAGATAAAAATCAAATCTTTTAATTGGCCAACTCACAAACTGAAGACAAAGCCTATTGTTAAAACATATTCGCCTATAATATTAAATTCAACTCAGATACGTTTATAAAAAGTATATAATTAATTTTTCAGGTCATGAAGAAAACGAAAGTTCTTTCAAAAATAAATTGCTATTTATTTATTCTAAGATATTCTATATCGGCAACATAAAAGTTATAATGTAAACAAAAAGATCGACTTTTACGTTATAGAAAAGTAAATATTTCTTTTTACTACATCTTCAATATATTTACTTAAATCTTCAATATTTTTCGAAAATAATTTTGTTTTTTTATTATTCTCTCTGAAAATTATGTTTAATTTCCATAAATATTATTTAATAATAATTTAAATCGTATTCGAAATGAAAATCTCAGCGTTTTTCTTTATTTTCTTTGATCAGGCAGTTTCTTTGTTCTTTCCAGCCAATCAGAATGTCTTTTTCGGCTGAGAGCATGCTAAGAACCAATCACAAATAATGTTCCTTCTTTGTTTAGGTTTAAATGCGTTTTTTTTTATTTTTTACTTCTAAAATAAATCGGAAGATGTCACCATCGTACAGAACTTTTAAAAACGAATTCAATACGTATTTAACGAATTTTATCGTATAAAAACGAACTGAGTTAGAGTGATTTTAGATGTCGACGAGGAGTCTCGTCGAGCGCGGGAAAAGGGTTAATACGCCAAATACATATCAATATTATGACAAACAAAAAAAAATCGAATATTTCTATAATTTAACTGTTTACTCTCGTTCACTCTGCAGGGTGTGGGAGATTTCTTCATCGGAGCACCAAGGAGGGCGTCCAAAAATTTAAACACTGTACCGGTATAAATCCACCATGCTTAATCATACACAGTACCCGAGTTCAAACCCAGTCAACATTCAAGAATAAATTCCAAAACGCAAACTAAATTCAAACCCAAACCCCGGCATGACTAACCGATGATGACTTTATAACAGCACGTGGTTCTCCCTTTACTAGCTCAACTCAGAACACAGACTAGATTCCTTACAGTTAATTATTTATAGATCTATTATACTCTGGATATTGGTACGGTCATTAATGTAATGTATATATTTAAGTTGCTAATACAGACAGTAGATGACTAAATAGACTTCGAGAGTAATGAGGTGGGAGACACAAAATTAGATTAAATAAATTGTTTAATAATAAATAGAAAGCATTAACAAATATTATTCAGAAGTACGGTAAGACTTCCATAAGTATTCTATTATAATTGGCTACTAGACTTTAGTAATCATTTTACCTGGTAAACAAACTCATGCCACTATCTGTGTAATTAAATGATTGAAGGGTGGTTAAAGGAATCAGAGTATTTGGGCATTGAAAATATTTATCTACTATTTTTATTAAGTTATTTTATTCGAATAGATTCGAGCCGTTGCGTATATGAATAGTTGGAGGTGGTTTCGCATAAATATGATATCTAAGATTGATGTACTGGTGGTTGCCTAGATTAAAGAGCCCTACAGTAATCACTTGCGGTGCATTGACGAAATACCGGGCGGCTTGTACGTTGACAAGGCTTAATGCCCCCAAGTAGATCCGGGACACTACAACCAGCCGGGATCATTTCGAAACTTGGTGATCCAAGAGATTACCTGGGAAAGAATTGCTTTCTTTCCCATATGGTAGTACGGCGAGACGCCAACTTCGGCGAAGGAAAAGCATTGCCACAGTCATCGAGGACGAGTGCTTGAAGTGGGTTTGAAACAGAATTACACAAAACCTGGATAATCAATTCGTCTATTTCTACGCAACAGGCGGATATACTTATTCCAACAAAACATTGCGGAATCAAATTGACCGCGAAAGCAACAATTAATTAATTTTACTCTGAAACCCCTAAACCCCCAGGTTGTTCAGGCGGTAGCGAAAGTATCAAATTTTACACTGAGAATTATTTCTCATTTCATGTATGAAACTAATATAATAAACTTAAAACCATTTACATATTTAAGATTGAAGTATTGGTTACAATAGTATGACAAAATAAAAGAGAATAATAAAGTGATTTAATATCTGCCAACTCAATATATGAACTACTCTTTAATTCAATAAACGGAACTTACTTAAACTAAATATAATCAATATTATAAACTAACTGTACTGCTTTTAAACAGAGTTGGAAAATATTACTATTGGCATCGTTTGTTTATAGCATAAGTAATAAAGAAAAATATAAATGTATTCATTTGAATTATTATTATTATTAGGTACAATATTTATAACTTATCTCCTAAAGACTAGAGCGGGGGAATAAGAGAAAAGAAAATTTACTGACAGGTTTTAAAAAGTAGCATTATAAAAGAAACAAAACTTACATGTGATTAATTTGATTGACAGATTAACTATAAAATTAAGCTCGGGAGAAAGTTAAAAGTTCACGTAACACAGTTACCCTTCTTTCTTCATCCGGCTTGGCTTCTCACGGTGGTATTTCTGACGAACGTAGGCACGCATTTGAATTTACTTGGAAGGCATAGTCAATTCGGAGATTGGAAGCTGGAAATTTTGAAGCATGGGACACATGATCAGTCAGCAGCACGAAGATTCAAATTGGCAGGACAGAGATCAGCTTCTGGCACTTAGCCCATCGACATTACGGTTTACTGGTTGACTTCTTAACAAAAGTTGGAGCGATTTCTCTAGCAACTGCTTTGCTGTCTTGAGACGATCTACTCTCAGCCACGTCAAAAGTTAGAATCCCAGTCTATTCTAAGATGGCCACGGTTGACCTTTCTGCCTGGTTTTTGTTTGAGACTCCGCCTACTTTTCTCTAGCCTCCAGCAATCCAACTTGACTATACAATATCAATTATCCATTTCCATTGTTCCGTTTTCAGTTATCTTTAACTTTAATACACAATTTTAAATTGACAAAGTAATTACAAAATATACATTCATTATCTAATTTTCAAATACAAATTAATTACTCTATACATTTGTACAAGACAGATTTTAATTAAAAACACTGATCAAAGGAATGTGACTTTTGATCAGTATTTTTAAACGACTTTGTATAATTCTAAAAAGTTAAAATTTAAACAAATATACCCGCAATGAAACTTTTAAATTAAGCTGCTATAAATTCACAAACCACGCACACACGAATATTATTTCATGATTTGTGATATTTATACATGGAATCTTTACATATCTTTTTACAAAACATAAAATATATAGCTCACTTTTTTTTTTGACCTGAAATAGAAAAATCTCATTGCGGGTAAATAGTAGTTCGAATTCAGTACTTCACAAAAAACACATGAAACTAAGATCGGTTCTTCGATCTGTCTGTTTCAATATGAAGTTATGGTGTCATATATATCTTGGTTTGTTGAAAGGCAAGAACTGATTTTTTATTCTTTAATAATAAATGATGCAAATCCAATAAATGAGCCTTGCCACTTATATCATTTGATTCATCAACTTGTAATGAAAACTGCTTACCAGTAAGTTTATTAGTAACTTTCTCTTCAGTGTTATAAAAATGACAATTGTACCATTAGACACAGAAATCTTTTAAATTTCTTTTTTGACTTCTTCACCAAACATATTTTTAGCTACATCACAACAAGTGGGGAAAATATGTTTTTCTGCTTCTATTTGTGATTTCAATTTGAGTGCTATTAATTCAACAATTTTGTTTGACAAAAGATTGGATTTATCATTAACTTTCATTGTTTATTCAAACTGTTTTTTCTATAATATTTTTAAATGCTTTATTTTAATATTTAAAAGAATGTTGAAAAAATATAAGATTTATTCAAAGTCCTTAAAATATTTTGTATTCAGCAACATCTTTTGAAATATACTTATTTCAATACAATTATATTTAACCAATGGTTTTCTTGAAGAAAAATTCATTTTTCTTTTAATAAATGAACAATTTTAATCCTAGGAGGAACATTGTATTAATTTTAAAATTACATCTTAATTACTTATCAGTGAATTATTTATTATCATTGCTGCTTAAATGAAAAACAGTCACTCATATATTTCAACTTATAGGTATGCAAGCTTGATAAAAAAATGCATCTCAAGTATATAAAATAAAGAATCGATTTACTTTTTCATTGGGAAACCATTACATCCATCCTCATGTTTAAAAATTATCATATGTTTGTCTTTGACTTAATACTTCATATTTCATTATTATAATTATTTAAATACATCTAAATAAAATAATGGAAACATCGATATATGCATTATAAAATAAATATAAAATATCTTTAATGAATTATAATTTGAGTTACATGCAGCTAACTTTTGATGAAACCTACTTCATTATGCATTTCATTATTATTATTGGTGGTACAATGGGAATTTAAAACCTACTCTCTCTAAAAAATTATGCTTATTTTCAAAGAATATTTTCTCCTATAGCCTCAGTATTGAATTATACTTTTCTGGAATAAATGAATGAAAATTAATTTAATGCTATAATATAATATGTCAGCACTTTATTTATTTTAAAAAAAATATTTTACAAAACTAAATGGCTATTAATATGTTTGTGTGCTTATGTTTTAAAAAAATCTTTTATATAAAAATAATTATGAATGATGTGCATCTAATATTTTAATTTGATGTAATTTCAAAAAATGAGAAAAATTTAATACATTTGCAGAATTTTATCATGACAACTGGTAAAACCTACAGAATCAAAGAGTTTAGTAGTTTAAATTTTGGTAAACTGAATATAATGTTAAATGATAATTTTAAGCTTTTTGTAATTTTGTACGTATGTTATTTATTTATATTATGCATTCTTTTCTGATATATTTTATGTATTAGGAGTCAATTGGAGTATTAAAAAGTTCAAACATTATATACTATTCATTGATATATTATTTTAATATATTATTTTAAAAGTATTGTTTTTCCCCCTGATATGAATAATTTGTATGTATGAATAAAGATGTTTATGCAAAACCAATGAGCAAGTTGTATATTTTTACTTTAACTATTCATTTCAAGTCATATTTTATTAGGTCAGATTTGTTCAAGTAACATTGTTATCAATTTTATACATCAGTTAATAATTATATTTGTTAGAAGATTGTGCATTATCTCTCTCTCTCTCTCTCTTGTTTATTATTTATATGTATCTTGCCATTATATTTTTCAATAATGGGTAGCTGTGTCTCTCTCTTGATAATATTTATTTCATTAATATTGTATTTTCTAAGAGATAGTAGCTCTCTCTTTATGCCATTATTTTATTAGTACATATATTTTATAAAGAGGTTGTAGTGATATCTCTCTTATAATTGTATTTTTCTGTGAGTCTCTTATAACAGTATTTTTTGTGAGTAGTACATATTTATTTTTATGTTTTATACTGTGCATAAATTCTTTGTTTGAGCAGTCCCTATTATTCATAATATTTATGATAGTTCATTCTCATTTTCCTATGTTAGTAGACAAAGATTCTAACATATTTACTTGCTCTCAATGTGTGGCTGCTCTTTTGAGTTTATGTCATCATTAGTTTCATTGCCTTATTTATCTTTTCTTCTTGGATGTATGATATTTTGCATGTAGCCTTGTAGGGTGTACTGCAGAACTTTATTATTATTATTATGGCAATTGATATTGTTATTTTTGTGATGAGTATCATCTTTTCTTTAGTAGAATTTTTGACTACTCTTAGTGTAGATTAGAGATGGTTCTGGTATAGATCTGTTTTGCTGTGCTTTGCCAGAATTACAGAATATAAAACTGATATTGTTTTTAATTAAAATTTGTAGAATTTTAATTGTATACCTGGATGAGTAATATACATCAACATAAGCATCAAGTTATCATAGAATTGGTAAGACATGATTGGTATTAAGGATGAATCCATTGTTGAGCCAATATTATAGTGTGATTGGAATGCAAAAATTTTGAACTTTGTTATAATGCTTCAGATAATATAAGCTTTTATCAGTTGGTAAAAGTGCATAGGTTATTGTAATAATTCCCATAATAGAAAGCTTATATCTGTCAGACAAGTTAAATAGTTTATTTCTTATTTAATTCATAATTTTTTGTTTATTACCATAAACTGCAAACTTGGGGAATTGTATTTTTTCAATGCAATAAGATTGTATAGAATTATATTTAAACAGCTCATTTTAAGTCTGTTGATTTCCAAAAGTATTGTTTATTATTTTTATTGTTTAAATAAATGTTATATTTTATTATTAAATTTTAGTGTTCGTTTTTAATATCATCTCAGTAACATATGACTATCCAGAAATCTTAACATTATATAATTAATGACATAATCATATTTTATTTTAGTTGTTTAAAATATATGCACATAAATTTAAGATAATAATCATTTTGTTATAATAATCTATAAATGTGAAGAATGCATTTAAAGATAAAATATTTAAGGATTTCGTTATCATGACAGAACTAGAATGCAAAAATAGGACTTGCTCCTTAAAACATTATTAAAGCTGAAAACATATGGCATGTTTTTAATTTTAAATAGAGAAATTCCAAAAGGGTAAACAAATATGGATCTGATATCCACTGACTACTCAAGCTGAAAGAAAGATTGCTCTTATGTATATCATAGTATGCAAAAAAAAAAATTAAATGATATTGCATTAATATACATAAAATCTCTGATCAGATAAAAAGAATTAGTAACTACATTGTCTGAAAATAAAACGTTATTTATATTATGTAGTCAAAAAACAAAAAAGTTGACTAGGGTTTTTTAGAGCATGTATACAAGTTTAATCATTTTAAAAACAATATAATATTTAGAGCATTACATTAATAATTATATCGAGCTTGAAAATGGACATACTGTCACTGGTCAGGTCTGAAAAATCTAAAGAAAAGAAGAGAATAATACCACATGAAACATTGTGTTAAATATGAATCTATGTACTATTATTAGCAATGGAAAATTTAAATAAAGTTTGATTTTTTTTCTATGTACATTCAATATTTAATGTTAGATGATGAAAATAGTCCAATACATAAGCACAACTAAATTGCCATCATTTCAAATCTTCAGCCAAGCAATAATAATTCATACTATTTATTTAGTAAATTAGGGACAAACTTTCAAACTCCCCACATCTATCTAGTCCCCCTTATACAACTGATAGACATGATCACATACATGTGAAAAAGATAAATGATCTTCAATGTATGTATTTCATGCTGAACCAGCACTCATCAGTTGGCTCAGTCACCATCTCTGTCACATCTATACAATCACTGCTCAGTTTATATTAAGGTAGAAAATCTTCAAACTTTAATGGACAAGCTTCAATCTTCTCCACTCTCCAACTCTTCTGCCATCCATATCACATGTATGTGGCTATATATATCAGTTGTATAAAATGGATTGAATAGTTGTGGAGAATACTTACATTAAGTTTAGTAAAGATAATATACATGTATTTAAATATTAAATTAGACACAGAAAATTGGCTTTAAAATAAAAACTAAGAAAAAAAGTTATATCTTTTTATAATATTTTCACTATGCAATTTAAGTTGTTAATCAACACACTATAAAATTAGCAGAAACAGATACCTAAAAATTTTATTACCCAAAATAAAAAGTAATAAAGATTTCAAATGAATAAAATCTGAGGAGTACTTACCATTTGGTAGAGGATATATAATAAAAAGTAAAGATTCAGATTTTGAGTATAATGTAAAATATATTCTTTATTATTTATCCAAAGTTGGATATCACAAAAATTATACATTTTTAATAGCAAATGCATTTTTTTTGTTTGTTTTCTGCCACTATATTGTTAGTAAATTATGGAAAATCATTAAAATGTGAAGTTAATGGAATAAATGGAGATTATTTTGCAGATAGTATGGTTCTTTTTGCAAATAATGCTTCAGGACTTCAAAATATATTTCAAGAGTTCAATTGATTTTCTCTGATGAAGAAAATAAAAATTTACTTCGCAATCATGAATTAAAAGAAGACACCAACTAAACAGAGCTGGAATAAGAGTGAGGTAAACGAGGCATTTGTCTAGGTGAAGAATGGGGAAAGGCAACAAATTGGTAAGCAGTGAAAATTAATAAATTGTAAAATAAATTAAAAAATAAAACACCATATATAACTAGCAATGTTCACCAAATACTTTAATTACAAAAACTAATGATTTGCATCAGATTCTTGATACATCCATTTCCTCATATAATTTTACCCTAGTAAATGTTTTGTGACTATATTTAATAGTTAATAAATTTATTTTGTTCTCAAAAATTATTTACTTATTTATTTTTATTTAATCCCCATTAGAAATTAAAAAAAACTATATATATATGATTGAAAATTTATCTTCATGCCTCAGATAAAACTACCTCTAGGCCTGGCTCTGGAACTACGTATATTTTCGTCACATTACAACAGGGGTCCCCAACCCTATGCCCGCGGGCACCATGGCGCCCGCAGACCATTTTATGTGTGCCCGCCGCTATCCGAAACACGATAAAAAATTATTTATCTGATACAAATAAATTTAATTTTTGATTTTTTTTTATGAATTATTGTATTATATTGTAATCAAATTGTAGGGCATACTATACTTTTACAGCGTAAAAATATAAACGTCAATTATATGTTAAAATTTAATTTTTGAAATAAATATTTTTTTGTACATTATGTGTATTATTAACAATATCCAACTATAAATTTACATGTGATGTGATGTGATGAACTGTGGCTTCTCCGTAAACGAAGTCAAGAATATCTCAGCAATTATGTCCAGATAAAAAATAAATGGTGCCCGCCACCTAGCTGAAAAAATAAATGGTGCCCGCCACCTGGCCGGTATTATGGAATGTGCTCTTAAGTGCAAAAAGGTTGGGGACCCCTGCATTACAAGTACAAATGAAACCATGATGGCAGAAATTATTCATAGAGTTAAAGTTGGATAAAGTGCTCTGAAAATAATGCTTTTTATTAGACATGTTGGACATGATTTGTATCTGAGATTTAGACAGTTAATAGATAACAATATACATTTTAGACCAGTCATCAAAATATGGAGGGATGGATGTTGAAAGCTATAAGAATGGATATAAAACGAAATATTTGGATGAAAAAAATTAAGAGATATCATTGAAAGAATTAAGAGACTGTAATAGAGTTTGCTAAAAGAAATAATATATGGATAGTTGAAGTTTAAAATTGGATCCCAAGAAATTTTAAAGGATATAGAAATAGACAATACATGGTATATGAGTTGATTGGATGAACAAAGAAAATTGTACTTATAATTTGGGGAAGGAGCTTTCAAGTATAAAAATTGAATTAAATGTAAAGATTTTTATTCTGAAGTGCATCAGTAACTATTAAAATTGATGATGATTTAATGGTTGTCTCAATTGTCTATGAGATCAACTACTTAAAAAAAAACCCTTAAACTATAATTGGAATTTTTAAAATTTTTATCCAGTCCAGATTTGAACCCCTTGTTGTGGGCACTTTGCAGTTTCTAACAAATATATCAAGTCTAGTATTTGTTTATAGTGAAGCGTTGGTGGCCTAGCGATTAGCATAGCTGCCTTCCAAGCAGCTGACCCGGGTTCGCCTCCCGGTCAACGCATTTGACATATGAGAAAAAAAAATCTATTATTTTTATTAGCTCAAGCTTGAATAGATGACATTAAATACACAGAGAAGAAATTATCATATATATATATATCAACATTACACATCTGTTGTTGTTTTTTTTTTTTGTCACTATTATGAAGTTGATATTACTGCTTTCACTGAAAAATTAATATATATATATCGCAAATACGATTCAGTTAAATGATTACATTTACACATCTTGCTATTTAATTAAATAAGTTTTAGATGAGTATAGTACTAATTTATTTTTTCTCAAGTTGTTTACGAAGATCTACTTCTACGAAAAAGATGATTTGAGTGCTTCTTATCTACAAATATTTACAGAAAGAAAGTGTTTTAAGTTATGATTAAAGTTATTGCAAATGTTCAATAAATTTTAAGTTTATTTAATTAAAAATAAACTCTAATTAGGCGTAAATGCAATTAAAAGTTTAAAAATTACACCAATTTTAAATAAATGTTACAAGATAATTTAAGAATTAAATGATGTGTCAAAATTTGTTTTTAATCTTTTTTTTTATTATTTTGTTTTGTTTTTTCACTAAACATCTTTAACCAATGGAAAAAAAAAACATATATATATATATCGTGACTTAATTGATTTTTTAAAATTTTGAAATTATGCTAATATTCTATTTATTTGACTTGATAGCACGTAAAATCTTTCGTTGCCAAATCAGTTATCTGCTGTCTAACTATAATTGCAATAAAGTGCGTTCTTAAACAATGTATATTCTTTATATATATATATCAAAACATTGACCGGGAAGCGAACCTGGGCCAGCTGCTTGAAAGGCAGCTATATTAACCACTAGACCACAAACACATATTGTTAACATACGTAAACAGCGGAACAAACAAGTATCCAAATGCAGATAAAATCAAAGCGCCAGCATCTTTATCAGATGGATTGTCAGATGGATAGTTTGATAAAAAGGCTGGTGCGAAGTTGGTGCAATCTGATAAAGAGGCTGGCGCATTGATCTTTTACCGTATTTAGAAAGTTGGTAGTTTTAATGTTTACATATAGTTTAAAACACTGTGTCAATTAGTCATTTTATATTATTATTATTAAACTAAGAAATCAAAATATCTCACTTTTTATAAGATAAGGTAATGATAATTATGGAGTTAGCGCCTCCCCTCCCCCTCACACACACAGTAGCAATAGGTTCATATATTACAATTGTTATTTTTTGTAACTTCATTTATTTTTACAATCAATTCCAGCACTTTGTCTGTCATATAGCCAATTCTGATTATTCTAAAACATTTACTCTTTAAGTACTTTATGCGGTTTTGGTACAGCAGTAAAGTAATAGATTCTAGACCTCATGGTTTAGTTCCCAGTTCAATTATTTTTACTTATATTCTAAATAAAAATAACCAGGACGCATTTAAAGCGGTTTTGGTACAGCAGTAAAGTAATAGATTCTAGACCTCATGGTTTAGTTCCCAGTTCAATTATTTTTACTTATATTCTAAATAAAAATAACCAGGACGCATTTAAAGCGGTTTTGGTACAGCAGTAAAGTAATAGATTCTAGACCTCATGGTTTAGTTCCCAGTTCAATTATTTTTACTTATATTCTAAATAAAAATAACCAGGTCGCATTTAATGGTCATTTTTAGATATTTATCTCCAATCGCTACAGATCATTTATCCTAAAACAAAATAAAAATTTTAAATCTGTCATCATTTAAATTTTTTTTCGAAGTTTACTGGCATAGATTTAAACCTCAGTTCATAGTAAATAGCAACATATTTGTAAACACTGTGCCGTGAAGCTCTTTCTATAAATATTTACTTAATTTATGACTGTGCTTGATTACTGGAAGTATGTATGACATTAATCCCATTGTCTTGAAGCAAATATGTAGAAAGAGAAAAAAACTACTTGCTCAAATGATTAGCCACAGTTATAAAAGATTTGAAATATCAATTGAATCCTAATTTAAAGATTTATTACTATAGACTTAGTGCTAATATAATCAACATTAGTTGACTTTGTATATGAATGTAACCAATCTAATTTCAAAAAATAAATTAAAGATGGAGAAAATACAACAAACAAAAACTAGAAAAGAAAGAGGAAGAGAAAAAGATAAAGTCAGGATTGCTCAATATGAGATGTTTAAGGATGAGCATGTTATGAAAATACACAATTCTATTGATACTTATACTACCTTTGAATGAAATGACCAATGCCATGGGAACTTTACAATAACTGGCTTTCATTTTACACTTAGTGGTTAAAAATAGTCAGGTAAAAGAAATGGCTAATAAAAAAATAGTGTTGATTAAATTTAATTTAAATGGTAAATAATATTTATTAGTAAATTAAACTCAAAATGTGTTTTATTTTAATAAAAAAAAGTCTTAAAATTATTTAATAATTAATAATTCAAAATCGATTATATATAAATAAGCAATCCGATAGTCAATTGCTTATAAGATAATGTGAATTCAAACATTTAGCTGAAGGTCAGTGCATAAAATCTTTATATCTTGAGACTATTATTCTACCACTGTAATAATCTACACACTACAAAAATTCCAGTTTCACCGCTGATCAGATGTTTCTTTTCCAATAACAAATTTTTATATATTTTAATTGTCATTATAATTGAAATAAAAGCAAATATTTACTAAGAAACAAATACCTAAAACCTATACTATTTTATGGATTATAAATTTTATTGTTACAAATAAAAATGAAATTTTAGTACCAACATCATATAAGAATTTATCATCACTTAACAGTAGAACCATCTACAAGTAACTGCAAAATTCAATTTGGTATCAGATCTATATAGCTATACAAATGAGTTGACCTAAGTTTGAAATGTTAGAGTTTTTAAATTTCAGATTATTAAATTAAATAATTAAAGAAGTAAAAGTGGGGAGAAAGACATCAAGATAAATAGGTGCATTAGTTGCAGCTTTGAATTCTAATCTTCACCAGTGAAGGTGGCAAAAGTTATGAATGTGTTAATCCAAAGAAGTGTATTTACAAAATTATTCTGTTTAGTGTCCCTTTATTAATCAGGTTTCAAATGGATTGTTTTACAAGATTATAAAAAATAACTTTTCTTGCTATGTTATTTTATTACCGTATTTCTCTTTTTTCTACTCTCACATGAGTAATCAATGCTTTTTCAAATAATAGTGGAATTGGATCCCTTAACTGAGATCAGGTTATGATTCTTAACTTTATAAATGAGATAGTAGGATGCAAAACAAATTGATGCAATTATGCACACCACAGTCATCTTTAATTCCTGAGACAATCATATTAATAATTTGAGAATCAAAAACCTTTAGATATTTATGATAATTTTCTTCTTAACATGAAACAAGTCCAGTATTTAACTTTTTTGGTAACATCAAATTTGTAATATCTGCAGACATCTTTTTCATTGCATAATGACATTAATATCATCAGAACAGTTTTTGATTCCTTTTGGATTACCAAAACAAACAAGTGATTTTTCCCTTTTACTATTCTAAATAATTTATTTTTAAATTTGAGTAATCAATAGTTACCAGAAAAAGTTGTTAAAAGTGATTTCCAAAAGCATAACTAAATGGATTCCAGCTTTGAATCTCAAGTTCTTATTGACAAAGACAAAAGACAAAAAATGATCCATGAATGGGATTTAAATTGCATTCATCATCAACCATTATCAATTCACTATAGGATGAAGGTCTCTCTGATTTCAATCCATCTTCTCCTATCTCTAGCATCTCTTCTCCACATCATCCTTACACACTTTCTTATTTCATGCATCCATCTCATATGTGATCACTTTCTGGTTCGTTTACATCTCTTGGAATCCAATTTAATATTTCAACTATCCAT